>OX596261.1:569116-698550 GCA_951394255.1 Polyploca ridens
GGAACCAATATATTAACGTATCTTTGATACCAAAACCATTTATGGAGTTTAGTTTTATAAATGTTTATGAACCGATACAAAGTTAAGTTATAATTACGAGAAACAATGCTACATATAAATAATATTTAATTTGTTTACCTAATTACCTATATTATATCAACAATACTATTGTAGTCTTTGATATTACCTATATCCTATGTATAATCAAAGCCTATATCAATCAATCTTCTCCATGATTTGCTCGCATAAGTAAGTTTGTCAGTCAGAGATCGCTGAAATTTCTATGGCTGGAACTTAACATAAAATCAACCATCACTGAAATATTTATTTAACCTTTATCACAGATTACTATAATCCTCTGTGCCTTTATTCTTCTGCCTTTATGTTCTAGCTGCGCGTTACTTTATCGATGAATAAGATAAATCAAAGTGATGTACTCCGTGTGCCCCAATATAAGATTCTTGGTGTGCCCCTTTATTTCATCTATGGTCATTCTTCAAACATTATTTAACCCATCAATGCCGGTTGCATTTTTGACGGTTCGTTTTGATTAATATTGTGGATTTTCATAAAATCGCAAAACCGTCTGTAGTTTCAGGTACCTACTGGTAATTTGTAGTAGATTCATTTAAAAAGAAAATATTATAAGCATGCAGATATAACTGCTTACTAACTAACGGTAAGCTAAAAGAACTTAATTTTCCCTTGAAGAAAATACGAAGCCTTGAGTGAGAACGGTAGCACCTGTAATTTCTTTCTTTTTAGTATCAATTCTTTACAAAGACGTCAAGTTCTATTTTTATAGAGCGGCCTAAAAAAGTAGATATTCACTTGCGCTGCTATGTCAATCTAGATTTTGACAAACTAAATTCCGCTTTACCTTTTGAAGGCAATGCTAGTAAAATTAGGTTTAAATTGCTGGCGCAGGTTTCCCTTATTGCATGTCGGGAAGTGATTATTGTTCAAGTTAGCCTTTCCGATAAGTGATAATCCAGGGCATGTCTGTCTTATTAGTACCTTAGTCCGCATCAGCAAAATCTAATAAGAATCTGCTAGAAATTTTGAATAATAAGCAATCATAAGAAATAGTCTAATCAGGTAAATTATATTATACATAATATTATTATATATGTAACCTATAAGTCATAAACGTTACGTGGGTGTAACTAGGACTAGGTAATCCCTTCTGCTTCTCTTCGGGGACAATAAAGAAAGTCAGACAATGTGCCTGTGAGTTGTTTGAATATTGTTTTGCGAAATGATTCACTGTTAATTTATGGTAATAGTAGATGAGATAATTCCATATCAGATACATTTTTTTCATATTAGATAAGTAAGTAAGTACTGCATTATAGTTTAGTTCGAAAAAAAGCTTAAAACTAAGTTAGTCTTGATTTACTACAGTATAATGCATAGAAATAATATGGATTATTTAATAAACCACACGACGTCAATCACTGCACAGTAAAATCAAGTGGGGCATAGAAATAGGATTGCAAAAGCCTTGTGTTTGACCAAAATCTAACCATTATATGTGATGATTTAACCGAAGATGATAAGCGCACAAAGCCTAGAAAGATATTGGCACTCAAGTGCAGCTGCTGACAAAAGTACTTGGTGACAGATGTTGCCCTAGAGGGTATTTGACGGATGGGGCTTAATCAACATGCGGGTACTTAAAAGTACCCTATCTTACCACTGTGCTAAGGTTTCTTCATGATGTTTTCCTTCATAGAAGGACTCGGTCCCACGATTTTCGCCATGAACGACATAGCTACTACTGAACAAGTATCATAGTAAAATGTAATAGAGCAATGCTTAGAGCATACATTACTTTTTCCCAGAAAATATATTATACTTTCACTGACATATCAAATCAAAGTCAAAATGAAATTTATTCAGTTTAGGCCCTAGTACCTAAGGCACTTATGAACGTTAAATTAGTACATACAGTTGAATTTACCACCGGTTCGGAATACACTTAAACTGAGAAGACTCCGGCAAGAAACTCAGCAACTCATATAAAGATATGATGTCTATATGTAGATAGAAATTACAAATTTCTCTGAGTTGGCATATGTTACATGCAGATATCGGTTATATTTTTCGGCAAATTTGGAATGTGACACCGATGTTGAAACGCGGGAATTTGGCCCCTGCCGTCGATAGAGGGTTGACCCATCGAAGTTAAACCCATAATATAAGTGGTTAAAACCTTGTTAAAACGATGTCGATTCTGGTTTATCCACTCAATTGTCTATAGAGACCTTTACAAGCATAAATGTAGCCATCATGAAAATTAAATAGACTGCATTTAATACTATAAAAATTTGAAACTTTTTCGTTTGTAATTCGTCACCGAAATACTTAGTGAATGTAGGCGCAATAAGGTAGCTTAACTGACTAACATGATCTCGAGCCCTTTGACCCGGCACTCGATTTCGGCTAACATTTAGGGCAGCAACGCAAAATAAAAAATAAAAATATAAAAAATGAAATGAGACATGGCTGTATGGATCTAACCTTTGCCGGCCTTTTGCATTTTTTTAAATAAATAGCAACAACTGTCAAATCAATCCGATGTTTCCACCTATGGAAATTTTGTCCTTTTTTAGGGTAAAACTATAGTTTAGGTACGATTTAATTTAAAATGGGCTTAATTTCTTGGCTATCGGTTAAAAAAATAACAATGACTTAAATTGTTATAATAGGACGTGTGTCCCTCGCGAGGACCAACGGATTAAGGGTATTGAGTTAAATCTAATGTAGGCAAGCCTAAACTCTGTTAAAAGGAATGTCCCTGGAAAAAAGTATATGATGTAAAATAGCCTTTTAGCCGGGATTTCCTGTAATTTATTTTAAAATATATTATAAGCTATAGAAGACAATTATGATTTAGTTTAAGTGGCGCCATAAATACTGTTAAAGATACCTTTCGATACCTATAAGCCTTCATTTGGCCATTGTTTCACTAGTATTGGATTAATCCCCGGCTATAAGTGCACCCTTTAGTGCTGTTATGTATAAATTGTTGCTTAAACAGTATGTCCTAATTTAAACACTTTTTTAAATGAATTGGTTTTTATGAGATTGCTCCTTAAATTAGGGCATTTTTTTAAGTCATCAGAATATTTTGGAATAATTTGCAGAAATTTTAGGGAAAACAAAAATCGAAAGTGAGAAACCGGTGATGCCAACTTAGCAACATTATAGCTAGATCTAGCTATTTTTTGGTGTTAGGCAGCTACAATTTTATGAAACTTATAGCTTAATTTATTTAGCTACTTTTCAATACTTTTGAAAGTTCGTAGGGCACTGGGTCTAGGTGTGGATATGGGTCAATGGCCAGGAATTCCCAGATTTATTTCTTCATTCAAACCGTATTATTACTCCTATATTAGTCTGTGCTAGCTGTGTTCTGCCACTTCTGCCTTGTGTTGTTTTATCAATTTAAAACTAATGCTCGCTGTTTTAAAAATATACTATATTGAAAATGGAACTAAACTTGTAAAAAAAAAAACGTACATAACTTACGGATTTTTAATACTCTCGTGTTTGATTTGTTAAAACATGATTTTTGTTGTTATCTACCTACTAAATAACTACCTACCTACTTTTTTGGGTTACAAAATTAAGCAATCTAGCAACTTTTTGCCTTTAGCTAAGCTACTGGCTAAATTTTGCAGTTGGCAACACTGCATCAAACAAAAACAAATGTAATTTCTCAATTTTGTTTTTATATCTAGAAATAACAGCGAACCAACATTTATTCAAAGTTAATTGAATTAATTCTGAATCATGTCAGAGTCTTCTAAATCTAAGTCTTCGTTGAATTTAAACCCGTCACCAACTCTACAGTGCAAAGACCTTCACGAATACCTGAAAAGTCGCTCTGCACAGTTTTTGGAGACTCTATATAACTATCCGACGATATGTTTAGCTGTTTATCGGTATGCAATTGAATTTATAATAAAATATAGTTATTTGATCATAAGTTCCATTAAAATGATTTTTTTGAGGTTAGACTTTCATATATTTCTATTTTGTAATCAGCACGTAATCAGCAAATGCGTCCGGCCTGAGGACAACTCGCAAGTTCCATTACTATTGGATGAACAGTATATGAATGCATACAGTACAAACAGATAAACATTGATTTTCATAGATATAGATGATGAATCTAACAATTCTTAAAATCTATTCTATATTCTCACAACTCCAATAGTTTGAATACGATTGAATTTTTTTATTAAATGTATTTTCAGAGAACTGCCAGAGTTGGCTCGACATTTTGTGATAAGATTACTGTTTGTGGAGCAGCCAGTGCCTCAGGCTGTCGTCACGTCATGGGTCTCGCAGACTTTTGCCAAGTAAGTTATATAAACAAATTTCTAATTCAAACATTGTTTATTCAATTTAGACCCTTATAAGGCACATACAAACATTACAATTGATTCAACCACCGGTTTGTAATACACTTGAACTGAGAAGACTTATGGTAAGAAACTCAGCAAGGGTTTTTTTTCTTTTCATAAACATCATCATTCAGTAAACACATTAACCCATTGGTTCTCGCGCATGACGCGCATCCTATTATAACAATTGATGTCATTGTTATATTTTTAACCGTGAGCCAAGCGATTAAAATTAATACTAAATTGGTATTTTAAATTGATATGAAAAAAACTATAATTTTGCAAAGCTAAGCTTGTTAATTGCAATAATAATATATATAAAAAGCTAATTTAACAATAATCTAAGCAATAATGGCTTGCTTTTCTAATTTACAGGTTTGGAACCTTCTGTTTTTTCTTGCCAATATTAATTATAACCAACGTAATAAGGAAATTATTATTAACTAACTGTTCATGCTGGCGTCGCCCTGGTGAAATTTTGGTTACATTATTGGAGTTTTCATAGGATCACTATTTTTTTTGGAAATAATATATAGCCTATGTTACTCAGTGATAATTTAGCTTTGTCCTGGTGAAAGAATTTTTCATATTTAGCCAGTAGATATTGAGTTAATTAAATACAAATCTCTTTATTATTAGTGTAGATCAATATCCTCTGATGTCCTTTCAGGGAACAAGCCAAAGCATGTGAAGCCCTTTCAGAGCTGTCTGTGTGGCAGGAGGCTCCCATCCCCGGTGGCATGCCTGGCTGGATGCTCGCACAGTCTTTCAAGAAGAACTTGAAAGTTGCATTACTTGGCGGGTAGGTTTTATATTTTTCATTTTGATTGAGTAGTTTTATTGAGTGGCCGGTGTGTGCCCACAATCACTCAGTCCGTAAGCACTTGCTGACAGATTTTCATATTGATGAGTACTGGAAAATACCTTACCACCATTTCATGAATTCCTATCACCGAAAGTTCAGGCTATAATTAGAAGTAAACACAATTTTAAAGCATTTAAGCTATCATAAATTGATTATGTATTGTATTGATTTTCCGGGTCAGTTGACACGTTTGGTTAAGACTGGTTAAGATTCCACCAATCGTGCCACAGGTAGTGGGTTCGATTCCCACACAGGACATGCATTTGTGTGCATGAACATGCATGTCCTGAGGCTGGGTGTAATTATGTATAATAAGCATCGAAATATAAAACTAAGGAAGCATAATTGTGAACAAAATCAACGCGAAATTCGGTTCCACACTTCACTACATTGACAAAATATCTCTAGTATTCGAACGAAAGAACACACATGCAAATAAGCCAATTACCTGCGCTTACCGCGTTTGCCTAACGCGTTGTATTCCGGCAAGCGCGATGATTGGTTCTCGGCGGGACAGCCTAATGCTAATTGGTCCGCACGCCTGCTGCAGTGCGAGATGCGTGGACGATGTTATGCATTGATTGTAAGAGGATAAGTTATAAAGTATCGTATATTTGCACTATACATATGCATATATAAGTTGGATTAATTAGTTGTAATTTAACTATACCACTCTATTATATTCATTTAAAAGTTTGTGATGTGCTTTTTGGATTAAAATATTTCTTTATGTGTTATAATTGTAAGGATCTAAAATTAAGAAGTATTTTAATCAGTTTATGGTTTTTACATACGAATTATAGAGTGATGGGTCGCGTTAAGGTCAGATCAGAGGGCGAACGACAAGCTCTTAAAACAATATTATTATAACCTTATTTGACTTTTGTTTTTCTTTGACATCCGACGTCAAAACGGGACAAAAAACGAATAAGGTTATTTTAACCTTGTTTTAAGAGCTTGTGGTAGGCCCCCAGGAGATACGTGGATGGTGTTATGAAAAATAAGTAAGCTTGTTCATGTGTTTACTTTTTATTTTTATTATATGACTTTATAACACAATTAAAATAGCTTAGACCCAGGCGGATTATGAATAGCCCATAAAAACGTAATACCGAAATCATTTGAAATTCGAGCAAATTACAACCATATTATACTATTATTTGGGTTCGGATAGTATTTATCTAGGTTAATGAGTATATTAACTATATTAACTATTTATTTGGCCACCATATTGGTTAACATTTTTTGTTTGTATAAGTGTCCTCTACCCATATACATAAGTAACACCGTGCGCCGCAACATTGAAAAAAAAAACTAAAATGGCGGCTGGCACGCTATGCCACAAAGGTTCTATCCTCTTTATATATCTATAGGTACTAGTGCATCACAGTTTAAGTGAAATATCAAAACGTGTTAAATAAATTCGCATGTTGCGTTCATGTTGCATAACACTTTTCAGAGTCACAAGTATAGGATTTCAAAATTTTTATTTACTCACATATGAAAAGTGATTCCAGCATTCTTCATATCTGTATGGCTTCTACACCACTTAACAACACATGACGGCATATTTGCACAGTGTAAACAACGCAAAACACAATAATAATCACAGTTCTAAGTCCCTCGCGACACGAACGCATCGACTCAATGATACCGGCGAACTGTCAGCGCGGTGCGTCTCTCTTTTTCGGCAACGCCCACCGCGGTTCAGTTTGCGTGGAATGATTTTTGAGCTCGAGTTACATTTCTAGTTTTATATTTCGATGATAATAAGTAACGGCCTTACTCATAAACGCTATTTAACTAAATCTACTGAATAAATGGTCAAATAAATAACGTCACCTTGCTGTCATTGACAAACAATTTGACGTTATTTAGGTGACCACTTAAACAGCTTATTAGTTAAATAACGTTTTATGAGTAAGGGGGTAAATATTTAAAAAACAAAGTAGTATATCAGTTATCTGGTTTCCATAGTACAAGCTCTGCTTAGTTTGGGATCAGATGACCGTGTGTGAGGAATGTCCCAGGGTATTTATGTATGTATTGTATTGATCAGTGGTCGTCCATGGAGCATGTCGTCGTCCCTGGAGCCGGACGGCAAGGGCCGCGACGTGTCGTTCCTGGAGGCGTACGCGCGCGAGCGCTGGGAGTGCGTGCTGCACTACATGGTGGGCAGCGCGCAGACGGAGGGCATCAGCGCTGACGCCGTCAGGATACTGCTGCACGCTGGACTCATGACCAGGTACCTACTGACGTACGCGCGCGAGCGCTGGGAGTGCGTGCTGCACTACATGGTGGGCAGCGCGCAGACGGAGGGCATCAGCGCTGACGCCGTCAGGATACTGCTGCACGCTGGACTCATGACCAGGTACCTACTGACGTACGCGCGCGAGCGCTGGGAGTGCGTGCTGCACTACATGGTGGGCAGCGCGCAGACGGAGGGCATCAGCGCTGACGCCGTCAGGATACTGCTGCACGCTGGACTCATGACCAGGTACCTACTGACGTACGCGCGCGAGCGCTGGGAGTGCGTGCTGCACTACATGGTGGGCAGCGCGCAGACGGAGGGCATCAGCGCTGACGCCGTCAGGATACTGCTGCACGCTGGACTCATGACCAGGTACCTACTGACGTACGCGCGCGAGCGCTGGGAGTGCGTGCTGCACTACATGGTGGGCAGCGCGCAGACGGAGGGCATCAGCGCTGACGCCGTCAGGATACTGCTGCACGCTGGACTCATGACCAGGTACCTACTGACGTACGCGCGCGAGCGCTGGGAGTGCGTGCTGCACTACATGGTGGGCAGCGCGCAGACGGAGGGCATCAGCGCTGACGCCGTCAGGATACTGCTGCACGCTGGACTCATGACCAGGTACCTACTGACGTACGCGCGCGAGCGCTGGGAGTGCGTGCTGCACTACATGGTGGGCAGCGCGCAGACGGAGGGCATCAGCGCTGACGCCGTCAGGATACTGCTGCACGCTGGACTCATGACCAGGTACCTACTGACGTACGCGCGCGAGCGCTGGGAGTGCGTGCTGCACTACATGGTGGGCAGCGCGCAGACGGAGGGCATCAGCGCTGACGCCGTCAGGATACTGCTGCACGCTGGACTCATGACCAGGTACCTACTACCAACGCTTTATACTCCAATTCCAATTTGTTGTTTATGGCTCCATCGTGTGAACAATGATTTTGCCAATCTCATGGTTAAAGAACATGGTAAAAACAAGGATTCTATTACAGTTTATAAACGAATATTATTAGTACTAAGAAACTTTGTTAGTATTTTGACAAAAGGGGAATACACACTGGACAATAATACATTAACATTGACAGGGCGGGGGAAATCACAAGGAAGTAAGTCATACAATGGAGTGGATATTAATGGACAGTCAAAAAATATGTGATCCAATGAGCCTTCATCGAGTCCACATTCACATAAAGAGTGGTCCATAACTCTAATTTTAGCCAAGAACACTGGAGTAAATACATGGCCTAAGCGAAGCCGAATAATGGTGGAAGTAACTAATTTTGAAAAATGACGAAATTTAAAAAACCAGGGCTTAGTAGGTATTGAAGGTTGCAAAAAACCATAGTGTTTCCCCTTTACAGTCCTAGAGGCTGCCAAAAGGAGTTCCATAACTTTACCATGTTTGGTTTGGCGGAGTTTCTCAAGTCTCGTGTAAAGCATTTATTACCAGCACAGCTAATGAAGTGACTTCTCAACCCATACAAGGGTGTGAATAGTTACCAGTTAAATGGTTAAGGTGTAAAAGTATAACAGACTCACTCAGTAATATACTACAGTACATACATTATACCTCAATCAAAAGTATATTCTACTACCAATTAATATCAAATACAAAAGGTTTTCTCACTACACCTAAGCGGCCATATCAAAGGGATAAATAATGCAGACTCTCGCGGACTTAGGGTGCATTTTGATTCAATACGAGCGCCACAACAGTTGGTAGTTGATTATAACGAAGGTTGCATCGAAGCATGCGAAGTATTAGGAACGTAACCGGCCTTGTAACAAGGTTTAAACTCGCATGTTTGCTATCAGAAAGTTATCCTTCTGTTGTACTATTATTTTATTCTGTGATCTAGCAAAATCCTTAGTCTATGGTTGTATCTATTTTTTTTTGTTACTAAGGCTTATGCATTCCAAACTAGTTGGGATTCAAATAAAGAATCACTGCTATTAGTTTCATTAATAGACAATCATTTTTGTGGTGTCTATAATACTTCTTTTTTTTTATTACAGAGACGCCGAGGATGGTTCAGCGGTGATCACACGAGCTGGTTTTCAGTTCCTACTACTAAGCACTGCGAAACAGGTAATTGCAATATCCGTCTATCTTTATATATAAGAATCTACTGTATGTGTGTATGTTACTGAACTCCTAAACGGCTGGACCGATTTGAATGAATTTTTTTTCATGCGTTTAGGTGGCGCCCTGGATGGTTTAGATTCACAAATAGGGTAGGGTAGGGTAGCACCACGCGAACGAAGTTGCGCCGGCAGCTAGTATTAATATAAAGCTGAAGAGTTGTATGTTTGAACATGCTAGTGTATGGCACTACAAGTCCAATTAGAAAAAATATGTATTAGATCATATACTTAAAAATGTTAACGCGAAACTCAGCTTGTGTAAAATATAAGGTCCTAATAAATTTGTGAACTTCCTCTTGAGGGATGAATCTGTTTGTTTTCCTAATAAAATAAAATAAATAAAAATTGGATGAGAATGCAAGTACAGACAACAAAAAGTAGAGTCACCGCAAAAAGCTTGTATTAAAAATGTTTTTTTTTTTTACAAAAACTTGTTTGGTTTAAGCTGTTATTTGGACATTAAAAACAGACAATTCAATTTTATTTATTTATATAGATGTTCTATTGTCAATACATAGTTAAATAAGTATGTCCGTTATTTTGTGCAGGTGTGGTTATTCCTACAACACTACTTGCACACAGCCGAGAAGCGCAGCCTGAGCGCGGCCGAGTGCCTCGCCTTCTTGTACCAACTCAGCTTCAGCACGCTTGGGAAGGTAAACTAACTACATAAATATCCTGGGACATTCCTCACACACGGTCATCTGATCCCCCCAAACTAAGCAAAGCTTGTACTATGGAAACCAGATAACTGATATAATACATATACTACTTTTTGTTTGTAAATACATACTTAATATACATAATTACACCCAGACTCAGGACATACAGACATGTTCATGCACACAAATGCATGTCCTGTGTGGGAATCGAACCCACGACCTGCGGCGCGTAAGGTGAACCTTAACCAACTGCGCCAACTGGCCCGTTGTAACATACACAATATTATATTTGTTCGGGACACTTACGAATATTATGTTACTTACGATATTTTAAGTTAGCTAATAAGGAAAATTAAAGATTTATTCCCGAGCGTTAAATTATTACCCATAGTTAAGATATTATAATAAATAAAGAACATTTGAACCCTAATCGAACCTAGGTCAGGACCTAAATTGACATAACCTAGATAAAAATCTAGAATTATTGAGTAAAAACCCTAAACCATGTAGTAATCTGAGAATAAGTAAGTTAGTACTTATGTTTAGTACCTAAGTTGATCTAGGAATCAACCCTGTAATAAAGATAACCGATTGAAATCATGTTAGAATAAGTAAACAATTAGAAATTTGATACAAGCACTAATATGTGCAAAACATTTGTTTACCACGTACTAAGTACCTACCTAACTTCTAGCTAATAAGCACTTTCAAAGCCCTGAATGACACCCTGATAAGGATACACAGATTTAATTAGAATTCGATAAAAACAGTAGATAAATCATTAATTAATATAATCTCATACAAATAAGAAAGCATAGCGGCCGAGCGCGCTCCCGATCGGTTCTGAATCTGTTACTTATCGCGATCTCACATCGGTACAGTGCAAACTAACCCGTGTCTCGATATAAATAAGGTTGTTTTTAGTTCGCGTCAAAAATGGCATGTAAAAAATGCAATATTCGTTTTGATGGAGAAGGTGATGTTTTGTGTTCCCTGTGTGATGGGAACTATCATTTCCGTTGTTCAGGAGTACAGGAGACTACATACAAGAAGATGACCATGGAAAAAAAGGCCGTCTGGCGGTGTGTCCTTTGTCGTCAATTGGAAAACAGTGATTCCCTGGCTGAGCTGATTAAGGAGATTAAAGGTCTTAAAACCCAAATGAACACAATGCAAAATGGATTAAATACTGCCAACCAGGGCATTTCCAGCATTGAGAGTAAATTCGCTGCAATAGAATGTCGGTTAGACGAACATGACACGCGTCTCACCCTCACCGAAAAAAAAATCGGGTGCCTTCTTTCCGTCCAAGATAATTTGAAGGAACTGAAGTCCGAGTGTGCGGCCTTAAAGAAAAATGAAGGTGATCGTGACCAGTTCTGTAGACTGAATAACCTCGAAATAAGCGGAGTTCCTCAGAAAAGCGGTGAAAACCTTATTTCAATTCTGAAGAGTATCTCGGTTAATATCGGTTTCCAATTACACGAGACAGATATTGATACAATTCATCGCGTACGCAGATTCTCGTCAACGGCTGATGGCAAGCAGCTTGCGGACCCTCGACCTCCCGCTATCATCGCCCGTTTCTGTCAACGTCGCCGTAAGGAGGAGCTGATGGCGGCGGTGCGCGCGCGCCGCAACCTCACCACCGCCGACGCTGGCCTCGCCGGCGCAGCCACACCCGTCTATGTCAACGAGCACCTAACTGCAGCGAATAAACTTCTGCTAAAACGTGCCCGCAATATTAAAAATGACATGAACTATAGATATCTATGGGTAAAACAGTGTAAAATTTTTATGCGTAAAGATGATAAATCCAGGGTCTATGTAATCTCCGATGAATCCGTCTTTAAAAATCTTAAGTGACTCTTTTTTCCTAATTTATATGTGTGGTCAAATAATAATAATATATGGGTCGAATATAGTAATTTAATTATTACTTTCTTCTGTAAAAATAATATAGTTTATGTACATGTTTACTCGTCTGATAATATTATGCAATCTGGCTTAATTTTTTCTTTTAACGTAGTAAATACCTATCGTTAATGGCTACTAATGAGTTTACTATCAAAACGTAAGGGGTTTGCGAACTAAATCTCATTCATTCTTATCTAGTGTAATAAATTCTAACTATGATTTCATTTGTCTTTCTGAAACATGGCTAAATTCAGACTTCTATAGCAGTGAATACTTCGACAGTAGGTATAATGTGTTTCGGCGTGATAGGGCGGGACGAGCCGCGCGGCGCGGCGGTGGCGTGCTGGTGGCGGCGCGCCGGGAGCTGAACGTTACTCGCCGCGACGAGTGGTGCGCTTCGGCACGCCACGAACAGTTGTGGTTGACTGTGTCACCGCCTGCAGCCTGCGCCGCCGCCGCCGCCGCCGCCGACGCTGACCCGCGCCGCGTCCTCCGCCCTAGTCCTAGCCCGCTAATTCACATAGCTTGTGTTTACTTCCCGCATAACGATTGCCATTATAGCTCACTTCAATCATTTTTCGATAATGCCGCTTTAATCATTCATAATAATCCGGACGATATTTTTATTTTTCTTGGTGATTATAATGTTTCGCATGCTTCATGGAGCATGTCGTCAGATTCACGCTACCTGTGTATCGACACGAATGATGACAATACTGCGCGGCTTCTTGCCGCCTTTTTGAATATGACCGGTTTGTATCAATTTAATTCATGTACAAATATTAATGGACGCATTCTCGACTTGATAATGACAAATGTGTACTGTTCCTTAACTGCCAGCCAAAACCCTCTCACGGCGGAAGATCCCCAACACAAGGCTTTAAACATTGTTATCAGGTTAAGTCTATCACCATATTCACCCCAGTTACAGCAAAATGAATGTGTCAGGCCTGTCTTTCACCGCGGTGATTACGAGCAGATTAGAAAAGGACTATCAGATGTTGACTGGACTGTTTTGGATAACTGTGATACTGAGGATTCTGTCTCTTATCTATATTCCGTAATTAATAAACTTATCATAAGCTATATACCACATAAACGTATTTTATCTAGAACTGGTTATCCACCGTGGTTCTCTCGAGCTTTGATAAAGGTGAGAAAGCAAAAGCTATGTGTTCATAAAAGGTGGAAAACGTATAATAATCCCTTGGATAGGGCTGAGTTTATTCTTTTGCGAACCAGGGAACATAGATTAGAGGCTGAATGTTATAATCATTTTATTTCCATGGCTGAAGACAACATTTACACTTGTCCCTCATTTTTCTGGTCATTTATGAAATCTAAATTTCCTGTCAACAGTATTCCGGATCATATGTCGTATGATGGAGTCACATCTGATAATGGTGAAACAATTAGTAATCTTTTTAATGACTATTTTAATTCGGTTTTCATTAACTCAGCGAATTGTGATACTAATATACCATCTCCACATTTAGGTGATACTCCTATTGATTTGCACTCCATTGACATTACTGAAAATGATGTTTTTAAACTCTTAAACCAAGTTGATGTGAGGAAAGGTGGTGGTACTGATCTAATTCATCCTCTTTTCATTAAATTTTGTTCTAAAGAACTAACTGTACCACTTACCAAAATATTTAGAAAATCTATTACACAAGGCTGTTTTCCTTCTAAGTGGAAAAATGCACTTATTACTCCAATTTATAAAAATGGCGATGCTCATTTGGTCACCAATTATAGACCTATTAGTAAACTTAACATATTCGGTAAATTACTCGAAAAAATTGTAACTAATAATATTACCGCTGCGGTTTATCAACATGTATCGCAGCATCAACATGGCTTCACTCAGGGACGAAGTGTAGACACAAATCTCCTAACTTTCACTGATTTTATCATTAATAAAATCACTGCGGGTTGGCAGGTAGACGCAGTGTATACTGATTTTTCAAAATGTTTTGATAAAATAAATCATAATACGTTAATATTAAAACTTCATAACCTGGGTATTCATGGCGATCTCCTAAGATGGATAAAATCTTATTTAAGTAACCGAAGCCAAGCTGTAGCGCTAAAAGGTTATACTTCTAGTTTTCTTCCAGTACCCTCAGGGGTACCTCAGGGGTCCCATTTAGGGCCCCTACTTTTCATACTATACATAAATGACATCAGTACCTGTTTTGATAGTTCCCAGCACCTTATCTACGCTGATGACACCAAAATATATAAAGCTATTGCATCTGAATCGGATTGTCTTAGCTTGCAACATGATCTGAATACTTTCTTTAATTATTGCACTAATAATCAGCTATTTTTAAATCCTGATAAATGCTTTGTAATCAGTTTTACTCGAAAAAATAGTCATATAGTGTATAACTATAAGATAGCCGGGACTCCAATCAAGCGGGTAATGTCCATCAGGGATCTAGGTGTAACCCTAGATTCTCAATTGACGTTCAATGCTCATATAGATAATATTTGTAACCGTGCTTATAAAAATCTTGGTATGATACTTCGTATTGGTAAACCCTTCAAGCGCCCTTGTACTTTCAAAATACTTTACTACTGTTATGTCAGGAGCATTCTCGAATTTGGTAGTGTGGTATGGACTCCCCAGTATCAAGTTCATATCGACCGTCTTGAGAGGATACAGAACATTTTCCTAAAATCATTAAGTTATAGGACCGGTATATATTTTGAAAATGCCGTGGAGTCTGCAGCGCACTTCCAAATACCTTCTCTTTGTAGTAGAAGATTGTATTTAGATAGTATATTCTTATTTAAAATTCTCAAAAATGTAATTGAATGCCCTAACCTTTTACGAAACATAATGTTTTATATTCCGCACAACACCTTACGACCTCGAGATTTGTTTTATGTCAGTTTTGCCCGTACCAATTATTGTCAAAATACATTTTTCAGATGAGTAACCACTTTTGTTAATAAAAATCTTCATAATATTGACCCGTTTCATGATTCTATGTTTAAAATTAAAAAACAAGTTAAAATAAAATTATTTTGCTCTGTTTAAATTTGTAATTGTAATTTTTTTTTTTTTTTAATGTCGACACTCTTTCATTGTTTACCAATTTAATAAATACGATAATATGTAATGTATTTTATGGGCCTCCAGGTCTTTACTTACTTTATTGTTTCCAAATATATAATTGTATACGACTGTATGTGTCCTTAATGAATAAATAAATAAATAAATAAATGAAAGAAAGTAAACAAACAATGGAATATCTTATGAAACTCGGAAAAAGTAGCGAACACCTGCGGACGACGCTTTGCAGATTTTAATTTTGTCAACAAGGTCCGCGATATAAATTAGACAGAGAGGTCATCGAAATGCACTTAGAAAAGACAAGGAAAAGATATGTTTTTTCTCTAGATAAATTTGTATATAAGGGAAGCATTTTTGGCATCCGATCATTCGATTCCAGTACAGCAACAAGTCAACTACAAGGAGTAGTAGTCAGACAGATGTCATAGTAAAGTAACAGGACAGTACCTACTAGTAAGGCAGATGCCATGTTTAGCCTTCTACCAAGTATTAATAGTAAGGCAGATTGCCATAGTAGCGGCTAAGTAAATACCAAATCGGTATATAGTAAGGCAGATGCCATAGTAGCGGCAAAGTAAACGTATCAGCGTATCATCAGGCACCAATTGTCGACATTTTGAAAAAGAAAATCATCTATGTACAACAAATTTGAAGAAGTATTTATTAAGACAGATTGTCACAGTTGAACATCAAGAAGTATCCATTAAGACAGATTGTCATAGATTAAGTAACCAGTTCAATAAATAACAGAAATAATATATATAAAATGCTTTTGTGGGTACGTAAATACGCAGTTTTCTCAATCACCACCAACCCCAATTAACTTCCCGTTGGGGTGGTAAATACCCCTTGGTCTCCAGGTGGTAGTAAGGGAGTTTGGTCGCGGTGGGTGGAAGGGGGTGGTTGTGGGTGGCGAAAATGTTAAAACATATATTGCTGTCCTTTTCTAACGCATGAGGACTTATGAAAAGATCTAAAAATTTCTGGAATGGTCTAGAAAGTTCCTAAATGTGTAAAACGGTTATAATCGATCTGGAATGTTCTAGAAAGTACAACAAATATCTGGAATGATCTAGAAAATTCTAGAGTGAATGCAAACTATTATAATCGATATAGAATGTTTGAGAAATTTCTATAAATTTTCTGGCTTCATCTAGAAAGTTCCAAAATGTCCAAAACTGTTACTATCGAGTTAGGATGTTCGAGAACGTTCTAGAAATTTCTCGAATGATCCGGAAAGTTCCAAAATGAGTGCAATTGATTATGATCGATTTAGAATGATCGAAAAAGATCTAGAAATTTTCCGAATGATCTGGAACGTTCCAAAATGAGTGCAATTGATTATTATCGATTTAGAATGTTCGAGAAAGTTCTAGAAAATTCTTAAATGAGTACAATTTATTAGAAGCGATTTGAAATGTTCGAGAAAGTTCTAGAAAATTCTAGAATCATCTAGAAAATTCCAAAATGTGTAAAACCGTTATAATTGATCTGGAATGTTCTAGAAAGTTCCAAATTGAGTGCAGTTTATTATGATCGATCTAGAATGATTGAGAAAATTCTAGAAATTTTCCGAGTGATCTGGAAAGTTCCAAAATGAGTGCAATTTATTATAAACCATTTAAAATGTTCGAGAAAGTTCTAAATATTTCTAGAATGATCTATAAAATTCTAAAATGAGTTCAATTTATTATAAGCGATTTAAAATGTTCTAGAAAGTTCTATTTTTTTTTGGATTGATCTGGAAAGTTCCAAAATGTGTAGGAGTGTTATTATTGATCTATAAAAACCACATCGAAGTGATGTACATCTAAATATTCTAGAGTGATCTGGTACTGGAAATTTCGGTAAATAAATCGAAATTCAGTGACTTTTCGTTAGTTCAATTGTGATTGCAGTCGAGTAAAAAAAATAACAAACTATTTGAATGTTCTGGAAAGTCTTTTAATATCGAAAATAGATATCTATAATATGTTAAAAAATGTATCCTTATATATTTTTTATACCATTAAACATGCGATGTATTTTAACCCGAGCAACGCCGGGATTCGCTGCTAGTAACAGATAAATAACGACCATATACGGCTTTTCACTTCGCCCTTGGCAATCCAGCGCACAGCATAAGTACGGGAAACGGGACCTCACGATTCGCGCATTCGTCTTTCGAGACTTATTGTATACCCGAGGTTCTGCGCCGCCCGTACATTTGGTCCTTCGAGCCGGATCTTCCAAGACCCTGAACAGTCGCAGCCATGGTCGGCACCAGATCAGCCGCCACAAGAGGAGGATCGCAGAGTCGCGATGGCGACACGCAGCCGCCAGCACCTGTACAAGATCCCGCCACAACCGCCGTTACTGCTGCCACCACAACGAGCGGAGCCGCCACCACTGCCGTCTCAGCGGGCAGTACTGCCCCTACTGCCGCACCATCGTCGAGTCGTTCTGCCACTGCTACTGAAGCCACCCTAACCTCAGGGTTTACGACTACTACTGCTAACGAAGAAACTGGAATCAATCAAGAACAAGCTCCTGATGACCGAACCGCAAGCAGCACCATCAGGAACACTAAGTCAACGAACGCGCCGCATCGCTCTGGCCAAAGAAGAGATAGCAAGACTGAAACTTGAACTAGCAATAGCTCGCCTCGCCGTCATAGAACAAATAGAATCCGAAGATGACGACGTAGGATTCGTGTCCATCAAATCCACTGCCAGGAGGGTGGACACATGGCTAGACAAGAGTCAGCGCCTACTTGCAATTTCGAATGAACCTCATCAACAGCCAGAGCCCCGAGAGATGGAACCGAATAGAAACGCCGCACCTGTCGCGGAACAATATCCATCCACTGCTACGCATCCAGTCGTGCACCCGGGCGCCACCTCGAAGACACAGATGACTCAACAGCAGTCAACATCGTTAGACATGGATGAGGGTAATAAAGGAATCCCTCAGCACTCTGTACAGGGTAATCAAGGAATCCCTCAGAGACCAGAAGCACAGATACCGACGGGAACAGAAGCTGCCATCACCCCGTACTCTGCGCAACAAAGAATTGATTTCAGCGAGCTAGCTTCAGCGATCACTATTGCCGTGAAAGCAGTTCAACGCCCAATGCCGACGCGTTACAGATTTGAACTACCTGCTTTCACCGGGGCACACCAAGATTGGCTATCATTCCGAACAGCTTATTTCGAATCCGCAGCTGACTTCTCCGATACAGAGAACATGACCAGACTTCGACGTGCACTCAAAGGACGAGCAAGGGAAGCCGTCGAGAGCCTGCTCATCAACAGCGCCATTCCTAATGAAGTACTGAAGACACTGGAGTCCCGCTTTGGAAGACCGGACTCAATCGCCCTCGCTGAGATGGAACGCCTTCGGAACCTGCCACGGTTCACCGATTCATCAAAGGACCTCTGCATCCTGTCAAGCAAGGTCACGAACATAGTGGCAACTCTTCGTGCTCTGGACAAGACTGCATATCTCTACAATCCAGAGCTGACTAAGATCACCATTGATAAGCTAACACCGACACTTCGATATCGATGGTTCGATTTCTCCGCCATGCAGCCCAAAGAAGAAGCCGACCTGCTCAAGCTCACTCACTTCCTCGAGAGAGAAGTGGAACTATGGGCACCCTACGCTCAAGTAGAAGACATAACCTCGACTTCACATGCAGGGCCAGCCGCGCGCACTCCATTCAAGTGCAATCAACGTACGCTGAACGCCAGTGCGAACGATGATAAGAGGCCATACAGATGCAGTATATGTGAACGAGAGGGACATTCGCCGCCAGACTGCGAGAAGTTCCGCGATGCTGACATCAATACAAGATGGGATCTTGCAAAGAAACACCGCCTCTGCTTTCGATGTCTACGCTACAGAAACAGAACGCACAACTGCAAGCCACCCATATGCAGCGTCAACGGATGCCCATATCGCCATCACCACTTACTTCACTACGAGAGACAAAAGGAAAAGAGTGACAAGAATGAAAAGGAAATAGTCACTTCAACTTGGCTGCCTGTACAATCCCAGACGTACTTGAAAGTACTACCTGTACAGATTTCCGGACCGGCGGGAGAAGTCAACACACACGCATTGCTGGACGACGGGTCAACGGTAACTTTGATTGACACCGACTTAGCAAACACAGTCGGAGCCTATGGACCCTGCCAGCCAATGTACATCGAAGCCATAGGAGGAGCAGAAGTACCTGCTTCAGGATCTCAACGCATCGCCATCATCATCAAGGGTGCAACCCAGCAGCACAAGATCTACGCGCGCACCATTAACAACCTGAAGCTATCAACACAGACAGTCACCGACGAAGACCTGAATGACTGCCAACATCTGATCGATATACAAGAAGCTTTTAAATTCATCGAAGCCAAGCCCAAGATACTCATCGGTCAAGACAATTGGAACCTGCTACTAGCTTCAGAAGTCAGAAAAGGAAAGAAGAACCAGCCAATCGCATCACACACTCCACTTGGCTGGGTTCTCCATGGCGCGCACACAAAGTCGCTGAGAAAACGCATCGACTTCGTTCATTACTTCACGATGGAAGAGAACATGGGTGAACAGTTGAAACATCACTTTGCGATCGAGGCGTTGAAGATCACACCGAAAAAGCCACAGACTGATCCGGAACAACGTGCACTCAAAATACTCGATGAGTGCACAACCAGAACAGAAGACGGACAGTACCAGTCGGCGCTCCTATGGAAGAATGACAACATCGCGATGCCATGCAACTATGACAACGCGATGACGCTTATCACCACAGAAAAGAAGATCGACAGACATCCAGAGCTGAAAGAAAAAGATGAAAAACGGATGACAGCTCTGATTGAAAAGGACTACGCTGAACCGGCTACAACGGCGAAGATAGAAAGGAAAACATGTTACCTACCTCATTTCGTCATGATGAATCCGATAACGCCGGGGAACATCAGAATAGTCCACGATGCTGCAGCAACAACGAAGGGAGTCTCACATAAAGACCCCCCTCTGATGGATCCTGATTTGCTGCAGTCGCTGCCAGAAGTACTCACGAAACTCAACGTCGCTGATGCTGCAAATCGCGACGTACCAGAAGTCCTAATGGACGACCCGAGTACCTGGCCAACAGAGATACCTACACGGAAGGAACTGACGGGTGAAGAGAAGACTCAACATCATCGAGAAGCGCGAGAAACCGAAGCTGAGCCACGCCGTTCCTGACGGCGCCCGTTTCTCTAAGTGGGAACATTATCTCCGCGCTACAGCCAGAGTCTTACAGTTCATCCACCTGTGCAGACGAACTAAACAGCGAGCACGTTACAAACGCACGCTGAAGAACAAAGAGGCAGATCCTGATTGGAAACGAAACAAGAAAAAGCGGAAACCAAGCGGACACAAGCGGAGACTGCCAAGCTGTGGATTGAATACACCCACAGACAGCTGCTGCACGCCGGCGTAGAGGCAACAATAAACTAATGCCGCCAACACTTCTTTGATTCTGCGCCTGCGTCCAGTCACAAAGATGATGGTCCACCGATGCCTGCTATGCCGCATAAGAAGAAACTGTCAACAGTCGTCCCCTCACGCACGTGTCTACAGATCCTGAGGAAGAAACGCTGACCCCCCAACCACATTCTTCTTGGCGGGTCAGCGGCACCAGGCACCTTCGATGAAAAGAACCTCATCGGCAGAACACATTGGCGAGCTTCACAACATCTTGCTGACCGATTTTGGGCAAGATGGGTGAAAGAATATCTCCCCGACTTACAATACCGGCGGGAGCCACACGGAAAGGGTCCAAAGATCAAGACTGGAGACGTATTAGTCGCCGACGACAACCTGCCTCGCAATACCTAGCTACGAGGGATCGTAGAAGCAGTCTACCCTGGAACTGATGGCATCGTGCGAGCTGTCGACGTGCGCACCAGAAGCGGAACACTACGGTGTCCCACCAAGAAGCTGATCATCCTGCCCACCGAGCCAGTGGTCCCTCAACCGGAGAAGTCTTCATCGACACAGTAGTCGAAGAACGGCGGGAGAAATGTTCGGGACACTTACGAATATTATGTTACTTACGATATTTTAAGTTAGCTAATAAGGAAAATTAAAGATTTATTCCCGAGCGTTAAATTATTACCCATAGTTAAGATATTATAATAAATAAAGAACATTTGAACCCTAATCGAACCTAGGTCAGGACCTAAATTGACATAACCTAGATAAAAATCTAGAATTATTGAGTAAAAACCCTAAACCATGTAGTAATCTGAGAATAAGTAAGTTAGTACTTATGTTTAGTACCTAAGTTGATCTAGGAATCAACCCTGTAATAAAGATAACCGATTGAAATCATGTTAGAATAAGTAAACAATTAGAAATTTGATACAAGCACTAATATGTGCAAAACATTTGTTTACCACGTACTAAGTACCTACCTAACTTCTAGCTAATAAGCACTTTCAAAGCCCTGAATGACACCCTGATAAGGATAAACAGATTTAATTAGAATTCGATAAAAACAGTAGATAAATCATTAATTAATATAATCTCATACAAATAAGAAAGTAAACAAACAATGGAACTATCCCTTATGAAACTCGGAAAAAGTAGCGAACACCTGCGGACGACGCTTTGCAGATTTTAATTTTGTCAACAAGGTCCGCGATATAAATTAGACAGAGAGGTCATCGAAATGCACTTAGAAAAGACAAGGAAAAGATATGTTTTTTCTCTAGATAAATTTGTATATAAGGGAAGCATTTTTGGCATCCGATCATTCGATTCCAGTACAGCAACAAGTCAACTACAAGGAGTAGTAGTCAGACAGATGTCATAGTAAAGTAACAGGACAGTACCTACTAGTAAGGCAGATGCCATGTTTAGCCTTCTACCAAGTATTATTAGTAAGGCAGATTGCCATAGTAGCGGCTAAGTAAATACCAAATCGGTATATAGTAAGGCAGATGCCATAGTAGCGGCAAAGTAAACGTATCAGCGTATCATCAGGCACCAATTGTCGACATTTTGAAAAAGAAAATCATCTATGTACAACAAATTTGAAGAAGTATTTATTAAGACAGATTGTCACAGTTGAACATCAAGAAGTATCCATTAAGACAGATTGTCATAGATTAAGTAACCAGTTCAATAAATAACAGATAAATAACGACCATATACGGCTTTTCACTTCGCCCTTGGCAATCCAGCGCACAGCATAAGTACGGGAAACGGGACCTCACGATTCGCGCATTCGTCTTTCGAGACTTATTGTATACCCGAGGTTCTGCGCCGCCCGTACAATATTCATTTACACCAAAAGACTCGCCCACAGACATAAATCTAAATAGATAACGCAAGTCCCACCATCCGTATGAAAACCAAGCGTGTAACTTTTTTTGTACCTACCATAATGTCACAAGATTGATTTAGTTAGACTGGCATTAGATTTTTAACGTGAAAATGAAGCTATCCTGTTTGTCAGCTAAACATATCCCTCGCTACACATATCTGGTGGACATGCAGCCTTATGCGAGTTCCCTGTCCGCGCGAAAGAAGAACATTCGGCCCCACTTTTGCACAGATTTTGACACGCGAAGTACATACACTTGCGGCATCTATTTAGATGTATATCTGTGATCGAGGGCTAGGGCTGGCACTGCTCATATTTATGATTTTATGCATAATGTTTTATTTTTCAGGATTACAGTACGGAGGGTATGAGCAATAATATGCTAGTGTTTCTGCAACATTTGAGAGAATTTGGACTTGTTTATCAAAGAAAGGTATGTATCAGATTCAAGTTTACTTAACACTTTCCATAGCCAAACGTCAGTTTGTATAACTGTAAGGTGCAGCGCAGACGACAGACCACACCGCGTTGAACTTTTGAGTCTTTGAAAATATAACCTATACAATTCTAAGCAGTAAAGCACACGACGCGCAAAAAGTCCGGCGCACAACTCTTTGTGACACTTTGTGTGCCGCAGACTAAAGTCCGTCGTCTGTGCTGCACCTAATTGAGTAAAGAATGGCAAAATTCATACATTGATATGAACAAAAAATAAGAGTTTCCAATACTAAGATTACATTACCAGCCACCAAATTATAATATTTTAGATCCCTAAGAACAAAAAATTATAGTTTTTGGTCCGGTATGACATTTTTATTTATAATTTACATATATTATAATTTACGGACCGGTATCGGTTAACCTGTCGAATCGCGAATTTGCTGAATTGACAGCTTTGCTTGACTCGCGGGGTTCGCGGATATTTCGCGGAATTTGCAAATTTGCGAAATGGCGGGCGCACCCAAGGTCACTAAATCATAAATATCTGGGTATTTACAGTATTAATCAAGAAACAGTAACTTATAGCGCCATCCTGAATACATTTTCTTATTGGAATCTTATTGGAATTGGAATGAAGTATTACAAGATTCCAATAAGAATACTGGAAAAAATGACAACTGTAAAAAAACGGCACTTCATAAACATTTCGAGTTTGCACTTCAAGACGAATAACTCTGTCCACATGTTACATACCTTTATATCAACATGAATAAACGTTTAATCTAATTAATACATTTGTTTTACTAGTCTCAAGTAAGCAATAAAGAGAAATACGATGCTAAAAGTAAACACCGTGAACACATGTAAACAAACCAAACTTTTTTTTGTCGGTCCATTGTTCTCTTATCTTAATGACTTTAGGGTCGGTTTTGCCTCTTTATTCGAAAGATAATGTACCAAACTCGACGAATGTTACAAGTTTTAAATAATAAACGATGATAAAAAAAAAACGAGGTAGATTAGTGTGTCGATATCTAAAAATAGACCACCACTTTCAGGTCATGGTACACACACATAGTAAATGAATTTCTAACCATTATTGATTGTATTAGCTTTTATGAGTCCCTGACTATTATCTCTTAATGTTATAGGCATAAGGGTCAAAAAAATATTTGTTGATAAAAGCCGTTGCATTACGTGAATTTGAATCTCGCGCCGCGACTCAAAACAAAATGAAGTGTGAATAGTGATATTTAACGGATTGCCTGTAAAAGGTGGGCGATTTGTGTAGATTATTAGTTTATCTAACCGTTTTAATAGTTATTTATATAAATCCTGATGTGTGAAATATTTATTTTCGATTATAAACACGTGAGTACTTCCGAGTGTTTAGATGCAAGGAATTCTAATTACACACATCAGTAATTATATAAATTATTACTAAAACGGTTAGATAAACTAATATTCTATATAAATCACCCACCTTTTATAGGAAATACGTTAGTTTTTTGCACTTACACTTTAATTTTCGGCGAGCCTCGGAGCGAGAAAACTCATTCAGCCGTTTACCACAAAAAAATTACGATTTTTCAATTTTTTTATACTGGTAGTAACATAATGCGCCCTACAAACGGTTGCGTCATTTAATCCTCTCTATTCACATACCAAACACTTGAGCACTTGAGTACGATACCCGACGATAACGTGTTTACAAAAAAAAGCAATTAAGTGAAATTCGAGCCGCCATTATGGCGGTCCGTACGGACCGTGGGACACCCGACGGAAGGCGCAAACTCGCGGTCCGTACGGACCGTAGGACACTCTACAGGTTAAGATTTATTAAAATGAAGACTCTTATATCTTTACTAATAATGAAGGAAAGACCTCAAAGCTTAACATAGCAGACCCTCCCATATGGAAGTAGCTATCACAGATCAAATTACCTTAGGCAATAAAAATACCTACCATTGGTAAGCAAAACGATTCGTTTTTGTTTATTGAAACCGGGCAATAATCATACTATCCAAATGAATCCAGCCGTTAAAACTAAACAATTGTTCATCTTTGTCATTTCCAGCGCAAAGCCGGTCGTTTCTTCCCAACCCGACTAGCCCTGAACATAACGTGCGTGAAAGATGGAGCCGGCAGCGGAGCCCTACTGCAGTCCTCCCAACAACAAACCGGCTACATCGTAGTGGAGACCAACTACAGAGTGTACGCCTACACCTGCACTAGCCTGCAGGTGGCGCTGCTCGGACTGTTCACTGAACTTGTTTATAGGTACACTATAGTACAGTACACTATAGTACAGCACACTATAGTACAGTACACTATAGTACAGCACACTATAGTACAGTACACTATAGTACACTACACTATAGTACACTATACTAGTACACTACAGTATAGTACACTACACTATAGGAAAACTATAGTACACTGCACTAGTATAATACGCTATAGTACAGTACACTAGTATATTACACTATAGTACAGTACACTAGTATACTACACTATAGTACAGTACACTAGTATACTACACTATAGTACAGTACACTAAAAGTACACTACACTATAGTATTGTATTTTTCGTTAGATGTTTTGAACAAATTAGTATCTTGTGCACTATATCTAGCCGTGATCTAGGCGAAATTAAAAAAAAAGTGTGAAACAAATTCAGTAAAAGCCTCCGAAAAACAGCGTTTTTGCTCAAATTTTACCTGAACTTTGGCCATATCTAATGTACCTATAAATTTTAAAAGTAAAGAAAACATTTAGATACCAGGCTTGCAAATGTATTGGAGATTCTAAATAACTAACTTTTTTTTCACTAATTTGTAAGATTTTTTCACAAGAAGTATACGCCTGAAACAAGTTTTATGATATGCGAAATCATTAATTACCACCTAGCGAAGCGGCCGCGAGTGATCAGCGGAATTTACCAACAGATAACCGACGGCTCTGATGCTCTCTTTTTTCGCAGTCAAACATTACGTTGGATGAAACAACAAGCTTTTAGACTATGCTTGCGCTGAAGTTGCGCCGGCCACAGAGGGCCGCCTTAACAAGCACTTTTCCCCTGTACAATTAGAACAGTGAAAAGTTTAAATGTCTTAGGACTTCTTCACAGCACCAAGAAATGTATCGTAATATTGTGATTTTCAGGTTTCCCAACTTGGTGGTGGGTGTTTTGACTCGTGAGTCAGTACGGCAAGCGTTGCGCGGCGGCATCACGGCCGAGCAGATCATACACTACCTGGAGCAACACTCGCACCCACAGGTCACCATCACATACCTTACAGCATTGTACCCACGTCCCAGGCTACAATCATACAATGAAAAATATCCTGGGACATTCCTCACACACGGTCATCTGATCCCAAACTAAGCAGAGCTTGTACTATGGAAACCAGATAACTGATATACTACTTTTTGTTTGTAAGTACATACTTAATATACATAATTACACCCAGACTCAGGACATACAGACATGTTCATGCACACAAATGCATGTCCTGTGTGGGAATCGAACCCATGACCTACGGCGTAATAGTGGAATCTTAACCAAAGTCTAATGGCCGGTTTCTATAATTTACGGATCGTTATCGGTTTAAATTAAGACATATCCTTACTAATAATGAAGCGAAGACCTCAAAGCTTTGCATAGCCGTCCCTCCCATATGGAACTAAGTATCACAGGTAAAATTAGCTTACGAAATTATCTATATGCCCAGTTTGGCAATTAAAAATCCTACCACTAATAGATAAGCAAAACGATTCGTCGTTTCGAAGCTCGAACCTTCGTCTATGCCACGGTGGTAGGGTTTGTAGGACCCATCCGGCTGGCTACCACCCTCAACTATCGGTGTGTTCCGACACCTGCACTTGAGAGCCAGTTCCTTCTAGGGTTTGTGTGTGCACCACCATCGATCACTTACCATGGTGAGATTGTGGTCCAATACAGGCTTGTACAGTAGTATCCAACTGATATAGCTTACCGATGTACCTGCGCAGAAGATACATTTTCAAAGCGCGGGAAATGCTATTGGTCGGCAGCTGCCGCCATGTTAGCGCGCGCCGTGCGGAGGGGCGTGACTTGCGAGTGAGACGGAACTAACAGCTGCACTGTATTATGAACCTTATAGTAGTGATCTAAGGTTGATTGTAAGTTTTAAGCATTCTTTCGTTAATCTTCGGGGCCATACTTTCTTTTCTGTGCGAATGAAGATTCACGACGCGCCTTATCAGTTGGGTAATACTGTACTACAATTTTGACATCCAAAGTAATATTATAAATGCGAAAGTGAGTTTGTTTGTTACGCCTTCACGCCTCAACTAATCAACGGATATAGTCTACTTTTTATCTAAAAACTTAAGCATTCCATAATCGAAATACTTAAAATAAACTTACAGTTGTATCCATATTGTATAGATGTTGAAGTCGGAGACGGGCGGCATCAACACGAGCTCCCCCCTCCCCCCCACGGTGGTGGACCAGGTGCGGCTGTGGGAGACGGAGCGGAACCGGTTCATATACACCGAGGGCGTCGTCTACAACCAGTTCCTCTCGCAGGTGGGTTTCAGGACACCGCTAAGGGTTGCCATACTTACACAAGATCCTATTTTACAAGCTTTTATTTAACTAGCAATGTATGTATGTATGTATGTTTGGTGAGAAGCGCTCGTGGTGTAGCATGATTAGCCGTTCTTAATCGATCGGCAAAGTTAAGCTACGCCTGTCCTGGATGGATGACCGCCTAGTGGTATTTCAAATCGAGCGTTTCCGTGCTTCGGAAGACACGTAAAGCCGTTGGTCCCGGTTATCACTTAATTGTGATAGTCGTTAAGCTAGTTGGATGCCTCCTAGGCGGCTTGAAAAATTCCAACAGTAGGTTGACCACTAGCCTACCTCCACCGATCCGCAGTGGGCACGCGTGATGGAGTATTGCCCATTCCCTTTCACCTTTATTTGTGAAAGGAGGCCTGTGCTCAGCAGTGGGACATTATAGGATGATGATGATGATGTTTGTTCGGGTGAAATCTTGCAGGTCGAATTTCACCCACTTCCAGTGGTCGGATTGACTTGATATTTGGTATACATTAGTATATTGGATGACAATGCAAGTACAGTCAACAAAAAGTACAGTCACTCAAAAAAAGCTTGTATAAAAAATTACATATTCTAACAAAGAACTTTGTATTTTTTTTATTTTGCTTCGCGGTCTTTTAGAATGCTTTCCATATTTATCAAAACTTGGTGTACTTTTCAAGACTTTTTCAAAAACTTTTTAGTCAGATTATATCCAAAGAAAGTTTAAGTAGTCTTTGGATATACTGGGTGTAACGACAGGGTGTATACATCCGAAAGGGGTGAACACTACATCAGATACTGACTCTATACAAAGTTTCAGCTCAAAATAAATTACTCAAAAAATCATACCAAACTGGCATCCAAGTTTATTGAATTAAAATCATGACCAACATGTCAGCGGTCAATGAGGGTCGTTATCATTTTGCGTCTCTTGCTAATATTATTATAAAATTTTCTCTTGCGCAATCTCTCTGCTTAGTACCAAAAAAGTGCATTACTGCAACCCTTTCTGTTACACCCAGTATAATTTTTGCCCCGCAAGAGTATAATTTATGTATGTGCCAGTCACATACATAAATCTAAATAGATAACCCAAGTCCCTCCATCCGTATGAAAACCATGCGGGTAACTTTTTTTTTACGGTACGGTCACAAGATTGATTTAGTTAGGCTGGCATTAGATTTTTAACGTGAAAATGAAGCGATCCTATTTGTCAGCTAAACACATCCCTCGCTACACATCTCTGGTGGACTTGCAGCCGCATGCGAGTTCCTGGCCGCGCGAAGCAGTTTCAAAATAAGAACATTGTGCGCCATTTTTGCACAGATTTTAGCGCGAAGTACATACACCGCGTCATCTATTTAGATATTTTTTTTTTTTTTCTTGACCATGGAAACAAAGTCCTTCAGTCGCATAAATATTTATAATATCACTTTCATATAGTCCGCACATTAACATTCATAGTCCGCATGATCAGTCACCGTCCAGTCATGTTTTAGTAAAATGGTGGTCATTGTACTAAAGTTTTTCTGACTTTTTGAGACAACTTGTAAAATCACGATACAAATAATTCATTTCACTTCACCGGTGCACATGGATTGTTCTTTATTGGATAAAATACCACAGATAAATGGCAATAAAACTCAAAATACACGAATTTATGAAAATAAAAATGAAAACGCAACGTCACTCTGCAAGTTCCTGTCAAAAAGTCTCATCTATTTAGATGAATATTTATGGTGCCAGTACATATAAGTGGAGTATGTGTAATGAATTATATGTATGTATATTTGCAGGCGGACTTCGTAGTACTGCGCGACTACGCGAAGCAGCAAGGGGTCTTGACGTGGCAAAGCGAGCGCACGCGCACCATGCTCGTCACCAAGCACGGACACGACGACGTCAAGAAGTTCTGGAAGAGGTACTCCAAGACCTCATAGTCCACCTCTACCTCTACCACACCAGGAAGACGACACTTAGCTTGATAACCCGTTCTACATCCATCGGCAATAAGCTATTACCAGTGACGTTACCGTAGTACCCAACTGATAAGGCGCTTCGTGAATCTTCGTACAGAAAAGAAAGTATAGCCAAGATTAACGAAAGAATGCTTAAAACTTACAATCAACCTTAGATCACTACTATAAGGTTCATAATACACTGCAGCTGCACGGCGCGCGCTAACATGGCGGCAGCTGCCGACCAATAGCATTTCCCGCGTTTGAAAATGTATCTTCTGCGCAGGTACATCGGTAAGCCATATCAGTTGGGTACTACTGTATCCGGTGGGTGCCTTGTGGTATTCCTACTCGAGCTATTTACGGAAACCCATCCCGATTATCACTTAATTGTGAATCTTTAAGCTAGTTGGAGACCTCATAGACAGGTTGACAACTCCAACGATCCGCAGTGGTCACGCATGGTGAACATTGAACCGGTCTCATATTCTAAATGATCGCAACAAAGTTACATAATAAATAGCCCCGCTGCAGGTGCTTGGTGATAACGGTAACCAGCCAGGTGGGTACTACAAAGTACCCTACCGCCGTATGTATAGTAATCTATCAACTAGGTATTATAACTTGTCATTCGAAACATGAGCTTCCCTCCGCTTATATTGAAGACATAAAATATCTTCCAACATTCTCGAAGACTTACAGTTTGCCACTGAAATCAGTTTTTAGTCATGATTGTTAAAATTAAATATTCGATATGAGCAAACATTTTGCGATTATTATCTTCGAAATATGGCTGAGAAATGTATTATTTTCATTATTATATGAGATGTAAGCATATTGTGTACCAGCGCTGTGCGTTGACAACTGATTATGTAAATATAAATATTTTGTATTAACCATGTTTTATTTTTCAATAAACCCTTTCGCATTTGTACTCCAACACTACTCCAAAATTTTGATTTATTCTTTATTTTTTATTTTACACTTGGGAGGTAACAAATCGCGCCCCGTTTGGTACAATTCTCTTCGAAATATGAATTTATTCCGATGTTGCTCCCCAATGACCTGACGCATGGTTACATTTTGTCATGTATTAACCGTCAAAAGATAAATGTCGCATTATGTATGAAAATACGAGGGCGACTCGATTTTCTCCCAAGCGGAGACAGGCAGCAAAATACTACAAATAAAATGGATATTTTTAATTGCACCTCTGTTAAAAATTACGCAAACTTAAGACTCCTCTAATTTACTTATTGCTTAACTACCTATTCATCAATGTTCTATCATCCAGAACCGACTCGGGGCACTCCAAATACAGTTGGTTAGGTTAGAACTGTGACAATATGATCATTCAGTTCAAACAGTTTTGCATAAACCATAAAACTGATACCCCGTTTGATTTATTTAGTGTGCAATTCAGTATATTTGGTTCTAGTTTTGGTTTATTGTGTTGGAATAGAGAGAATTAATAGTTAAGGCATTAAATACATGCCCAAATAAAACACCAAAATTCCTTAATAACGAATGTTTTACTTATATCACATTACTTAGAAAAGTAGAGTATACACCCGGATTAGTTCTACCAGTGTCCCGGGTGTGAAGTGTTAGGTCATATCTGCGGCGGCTTTACGGGCGCGAGGGCGGCGTATAGTTTTGTTATCGCCGACTGCACCATTCGTTCTAATGTGTCGTCCTCACGGCATATTACTTCCTGCAATATGAATTTTGATGTTGGAATGTGATCTTGTAGTGAGAAATTGGTGAAAAATATGGTAAACAATATTAATAGAAATCTAGGTTTTTTTTATTATTCGAAATCAAAAAAGTCTTTTTTATTGACCTCAAAATACAAAAAAGACTTCAAAATAGTGTTAGAAAGTTATTTCATACTTTTTAGTGTTGAAGTCGATACTTATTTTAATTTGTTTTTTCATGGACTAATTCATTACAGGTAATATTTATGTATATTTCCCATGTAATTCTACGTAATCAAATGGAAAACGCAATTGTGGACTTATTTCACGAGTGTTGGTAAAACATGACAACGAAAAGACCTCCGGGTCCTGTATTTCAAGTGCAGCTGTGGTGTCAGTGAGAATAAGTTCAATTATTAGAACTTAATTTCAAGCTTTATTTTTCAAACTAAGAATGTTTAATAAATAAATATAATTTCTTACCATATTGAGTAGATCTATGTCCGCCCTCTTGTCGTCTACTGTCACGTATAGCTTCTCTCCTTTGAACATTTTTGGTACTGAGTCTTCACCGAACATCTCTTGTAGCATTTCTATTACGCACTCCTGAAAAAGATATGAGTAAATAACAAAAAAAAAAGTATTTTTAATATAAATTTTTAATCAATGGTTGCAGCTATAATGGCCCTGATTCTGTTGTTCACAACTAAAATAATTTTAATGTCACTATGTCTCTTTCTAACAAAGAACATAAGAAAAGGATGTAAGAAATTTAGTCCTGTCAAATTAGTCCAATGCTTGTTTTCAATATAAAGGGGTTAGAACCTTTGTGGCATAGCTAGCCGCCGCCATTTTAGTTTTTTTTCAATGTCGCGGCGCACGATGATACTGGTATATATGGGTAGAGGACACTTATACAAACAAAAAATTTTAATCAATATGGTGGCCTAAAGTGTCACGTTTCAGAGATATTTGGAGGTAAAGATCGCCATATGAGAATTACGACAATAATTAAATATTACCTTATTACGTGTTTATATGCATTCGATTGTATTCAAATAATAGTTCCCAGGTTGATTTATCAATTTTTTAGTAGAGAGTTAAACTAGGACCACGCAAAACAATATTTTTAATTACTTACCTACTAAACAGCATCGTAATATTCGCTATCAACCACAATGTTGTCAAAGTAGCTCGGAACGTGACTTGTTTTCATTATCATACAAACAAAAATGACAATACTTGTCCTAAAATCTCATGTTACTAAGTTAATTGGAACTAAAGATCGCTAAGTAATGCTCCCTGGGCGCCAAAATTGCAATAGCGACGTAATAGTACATTATGATACATGTGTGCAAAGTTGGTTATTAATACTCAAGGCCTATTAAGCGCGTGAGCCGTAGGCGAACGCAATAAGTGAGCCGAGAGTGTAATAATCAATGCACACGCGTGTCATACGACGTTTTGCAACACGCTTGCGAGGAAAAAACAGACTTGTATTTTTTTAAGTAGATTTTATGATAATAATCAAATCAACACAATGAGAACGTTTACAAATATGGCACGCAAGGTTTTTTTGACAGCGGTGAGCTGTCAAACTATTTTACCCGTTTAAATTAAGAAAGCTTGGTCTACACATATCACTTGCAGTGAGGTACAAACTTATCATAATCGGGATTATAACTTCATAAAACTGTGCGGTAATGTAAAGTTAAAAGCACAAATGGGTAATAAGCTGCATTAAAATACTAAAAGCGGTGCAATAAATGTTACTTTACGAGCGAGTGTGTTGAAAATAAATAAAAAATCCCGGTCCCGCGGCCGGCCCGACCCTACCTAATAAAACTTCCACCTAAATGAAAGTCCCGTCTTCGTCGAAAACTGCTCACGTGCACACAGTGCCCAAAAAGGGCGATATATCAGACCCAATGAATTACAGGCCTATTGCCATCACCTCCCATTCTCTCCAATGTCATAGAGTGATCAACACGCAGCTCTTGAGATACCTAGAGGATCACGATTTGTTGAGTGACCGACAATATGGCTTCCACCACAGTCCCTTGGCTGGTGACCTTCTAGTGTATCTAGTGTATCTTTATTTGATGTGTCTATGTATACACTAGAAGGTCACCAGCCGAGTGGTCACTCGCCATCGAGAGTGAAGGTGGCGAAGGCGTTCGATCGGGTCTGGCAGTGGGGTCTTCTAACGAAGTTACCAGCATATGGGTTTCCCGAGGGACTATGCAAATGGGTCGCCAATTTTTTGTCCAGCAGATGCATACGAGCTGAGAGACATAAATGCTGGCATCCCGCAAGGGTCTATACTGTTCCAAACACTGTTCCTGCTGCATATCAATGAAATGCTGTCTATTTACGGCATTCATTGTACAGAGGACGCTCATTGCAAATATTCCCCATTTCGTGGTGGAGAAAAGCCGCGAACGGCTTGTGTCTGAAATCAAGAGCACACTAACTAGTGTCTCCGATTACGGTCCACTAAACCTAGTCCATTTCAACCCCACTAAGACTCAAGTCTGCGCGTTCACCGCTAAGAAAACCCCATTTGCTGTGACTTCACAATTCCAGAACACGAACATCAGTGAAAGCATCGGGATCCTCGGCGTCGACATTTCTAACGACGTCAATAGGCCGTCTAGAAGACAAGGTTAAGCTAGCATCCAAAAAACTCGAAGTGCTCAACAGAGCGACGCAGTACTTAACATCGGGGCAAAAACTTAACAAGTCGCAAGTCCGGCCTTATATGGAGTACTGCTCTTTCCTGGATACTAGTTTGGGCCTTTAGACTCGGTTCAGCGACGTGCTATTAGAATTGTCGACGGTCCCCAGCTCACAAGCGGCTTAGGGCCCCTCAATCTGAGGAGAGATTTTGCCTCCTTACGTGTGTTCTACCGCTTGTACAACGGACAGTGTTCTGTAGAATTGTTTAACCTGATGCCCACGGCTACCTTCTACCATCGCAAGTCTCGCCATTGACGGGGAGTCCATCCTCACACATTGGAACCAAAATAGTTTCGAACTATGCGGTCTGAAAGGAGCTTTCTTCCGCGGACGCTTAGACTATGGAATGAGCTCCCGCCGTGGTTTTCCAAACGGAGTACAGCGTGGGGTTCCTTAAAGAGATTTCTGTAGGGTCGGTAATGCGCGAGTGATACCCCTGGTGTTGCAAGTGTCCATAGGCTACGGTAACCGCTTACCGCTTAGGCGGGCCGTATATATGTTTGTTTGCTACCAGTGGCGGCTGGTACCTCAGAGAACCGGTGGTTCACTGCATTGGTTTAATGAATATTTTAAGAAAAATAGAACAAAATCACAAAATCTTCAGTATTTTCTTAGATAAATAGGTAATTAATTACGCAGGTACAAAATAACTCCGCAAGCGCGCGCGAAAAGTGTCAAGTGTATCGTAGGGCAAGGCTCGGGCGTAGCTTGGGTCCTGCATGCGAGCCAGCTGCCCGTGAGTCTTTCGTATTCTCTCGGCAATTCCCGACCGCGTGCGGCGCACGAATCTATCTAAAAAAATGCATACATTTTGTTCAAAGCATCTTCCGTCTCACGCGCCAGGCGGTTTACATCGTGTTTCATACAAGTTGTAAGAGCTCGCTGCGTGCGCTCAGCCCAGCGCACGGGGACGTTTTTGTTCAAGCAAAAATAGGATCTAATTCTTTTGCAGTAGAAATTAAAACAGGTCAACTTGATTTTATTAACTTCGTAATAACAAAACATGTATGTATGTACAATAATCAGAATTAATAATGTAATTTCTGTGTTGGGTAGGTTATAGATATATGTCATTGTTGTGAAAGTTTATACTATATACGAAGAAGGTTGGTACATATTTATTAGATTAAAATGGTAGTGGGGCGCACGAGCGCACTTAAGGTGCAGCCGCCACTGTTTGCTACCTAAGTAGTTTAAAAAAATCCTTTTATTTAAAGGTTTGAGGTCACGGCTTGTTTCTATTATGTGTATTATTTTATTTTTAAAACCGTGGTGTAATGATTATTTGACCACAGTTTATTTGCTTAAAAACAATAACATAAATTGTACTTAATCAACTTTAAACTATTGTCATTCTTCTCATATTATTTATACATCGATATTCCAAAATCTCGGTAACATTCTATTTTAAGACAAGTATTGTTATTTTTGTTTAATAACGGAGACATGGAAAACAAGTTAACCACTACGATCCGAGCTACTTGACACCATTGTGTTTCATTGCGAATATAGCGATGCGGTTTAGTAGGTAACCAATTAATGAATATTGTTTTTTCGTACTATTTGTTTTGCTATATTCTAATAAAAAGTTAAATCAACCTGGGAACTATTATTTGAATACAATCTAATGCATATAAACACGTAATAAGTTCATTTTTAATGATTGTCGTTATTCTCATATGGCGATCTTTACCTCCAAATATCTCGGAAACGTGACACTTTAGGTCACCATATTGCTTAACATATTTTGTTTGTATAAGTGTCCTCTACCCAAATATACCACATACATCGTGCGCCGCCACATTGAAAAAAAATCAAAATGGCGGCGGGTGGCTATGCCAGCTCCCATACAAAAAAGTTCGTACCCCTTTAGTCGCCATCTATCGCGTTTACGCTGAAATACACGCTAAATAAGACGGCAAAGATTAATTTGACAACTTAAAATATGTTCTATCCTTTTTCAATAATGTTCGTAAGAAAGAGATGAGATGTGACTAAAATTAGTTTAGTGCGATTAACAACAGAATCGGCACCAGTAGCAAACGTTTATCCATCCGCTAGGTTCGCTATTCAGCTGATTTAGTTAAAATAAAAAGAAGTGGTGTTGTTCACGCTGTAAGATTAGAGGTTTTACTCGCTGGTCTAATTAGCAAACACTTTAAAATGAGTTTAGTACTCACGCGCGAACCATATAGATGAAAGATGTCGGTAATTGAATTTGAGGTTATGTTCCGGTCAGTGTCATGGCCGACCTAGTGATGTACCGGTGGTGTAGGGATGTGATGTTACAACATGTGTAGTGTAGTGTAGTGTGTACCTTGAAGTGCATGCGGTCCAGTTTGGGCGCGAGCGGCAGATGCTTGGGCGCGGGCAGCGAGGAGGTGATGTCGGTGTAGTGTAGTGTAGTGTAATGTTACCTTGAAGTGCATGCGGTCCAGTTTGGGCGCGAGCGGCAGATGCTTGGGCGCGGGCAGCGAGGAGGTGATGTCGGTGTAGTGTAGTGTAGTGTAATGTTACCTTGAAGTGCATGCGGTCCAGTTTGGGCGCGAGCGGCAGATGCTTGGGCGCGGGCAGCGAGGAGGTGATGTCGGTGTAGTGTAGTGTAGTGTAATGTTACCTTGAAGTGCATGCGGTCCAGTTTGGGCGCGAGCGGCAGATGCTTGGGCGCGGGCAGCGAGGAGGTGATGTCGGTGTAGTGTAGTGTAGTGTAATGTTACCTTGAAGTGCATGCGGTCCAGTTTGGGCGCGAGCGGCAGATGCTTGGGCGCGGGCAGCGAGGAGGTGATGTCGGTGTAGTGTAGTGTTACCTTGAAGTGCATGCGGTCCAGTTTGGGCGCGAGCGGCAGATGCTTGGGCGCGGGCAGCGAGGAGGTGATGTCGGTGTAGTGTAGTGTAGTGTAATGTTACCTTGAAGTGGATGCGGTCCAGTTTGGGCGCGAGCGGCAGATGCTTGGGCGCGGGCAGCGAGGAGGTGATGTCGGTGTAGTGTAGTGTAGTGTAGTGTTACCTTGAAGTGCATGCGGTCCAGTTTGGGCGCGAGCGGCAGATGTTTGGGCGCGGGCAGCGAGGAGGTGATGTCGGTGTAGTGTAGTGTAGTGTAGTGTTACCTTGAAGTGCATGCGGTCCAGTTTGGGCGCGAGCGGCAGATGTTTGGGCGCGGCCAGCCAGGAGGTGATGTCGGTGTAGTGTAGTGTAGTGTAGTGTTACCTTGAAGTGCATGCGGTCCAGTTTGGGCGCGAGCGGCAGATGTTTGGGCGCGGGCAGCGAGGAGGTGATGTCGGTGTAGTGTAGTGTAGTGTAGTGTTACCTTGAAGTGCATGCGGTCCAGTTTGGGCGCGAGCGGCAGATGTTTGGGCGCGGCCAGCCAGGAGGTGATGTCGGTGTAGTGTAGTGTAGTGTAGTGTTACCTTGAAGTGCATGCGGTCCAGTTTGGGCGCGAGCGGCAGATGTTTGGGCGCGGGCAGCGAGGAGGCCGACAGTATGGCCGCTACCAGCGCGTCCGCGTACATGTCCGACACCGGCTGCGCCACCCACTGTCAACAACAATACAACATTATATCATTTATTATTTAGGGCAGGGATTCCCAAAATGGACCGATATCGACCCCTTTATTTGGTATCAATAGAAGAAAACTAGATAGGATTTTTTAAGTAATTTGGCTATAGGGGTCTGAAGTATCAGTTTATTTTGGAAAAGGGTTCTCTTGCCCAAAATAGTTTGGGGATCTCTGATTTAGGGGTTGGAAGTTCAGAACTTTGACGGATACAGCTGACAAGGCGTAATAAGGGTGTTTGTTTTATATAGTTTGCTAGAGTAAATTTTCTTTCGTTTTTGTTGTAGTGTAGTGTTGTGTTGTAGCGTAGCGAAATGTTGTGTTGTAGCGTAGTGTTGTGTTGTAGCGTACTGTTGTGTTGTAGCGGAATGTTGTGTTGTGTTGTAGCGGAATGTTGTGTTGTGTTATAGCGTAGTGTTGTTTTGTATCGTAGTGTTGTATTGTAGCGTAGTGTTGAGTTGTAGCGGAGTGTTGTGTTGTAAGGTAGCGTAGTGTTGTGTTGTAGCGTAGTGTTGTGTTGTGTTGTATCGTAGTGTTGTGTTGTTGCGTAGTGTTGTGTTGTAGCGTAGTGTTGTGTTGTAGCGTAGCGTTGTGTTGTGTTGTAGCGTAGTGTCGCAGTGTAAGCTGTAGTGTATTGTACTTGTGTAGTGTAGTATACCTCTAAGGTGATCATGTTGTTGTCAATGGTGAGGTCGATGCAGCTGTAGAGGCGCCAGCGCGTGTCGGTGATGAACTCGATGGTGCCGGCGAGCTGCATCACGACGTGCCGCAGCAGCGCCACGGACCCGCCGTACTGCATCGACTGCCGCTGACTCACCTCCGACTGGGATAGCTCCGTATATTCTGACAACATACCACACCAATATCAGAGTGCTAGCCAATGTTATCACAAGTAAAGAAATACATTATGATCGAGCAAGGTTGACATTTACTATGGAAGGTAAAAACATTTTTTTGAGAATTCATTATTGGTCCCATAGTAAAAATTTTTCAGCATGACTAACCCAACATAGGTTTCGAAAATATGCCATCTCGAAATCTCCACCTGTTATAGGTTACCTACACAAGATGTGAACTTCATAAATGGCACACTGTAATACATATCGTGTCACTGATGCTCTGACTGACTCATAGCTAAAGAGATGATGATTTAAGGCGATGATAGCTCAGTGGTAGTGACGTCGGATACCGAGATGAAGGTCCCGGGTTCGAATCCTACAATGAGCTTGAGCTTTCGGTGAAGGAAAACATCGTGAGGAAACCATAGCACGGTGGTAGGGTACTTTGTAGTACCCGCCTGGCTGGCTACCACCCTCAAGTTGAAAATCTGTCGCCAAGCACCTTTCGGTGTGTTCCGATAGCTGCACTTGAGAGCCAGTTCCTTCTAGGCTTTGTGTGCTAACCACCTTCGGCCGCATCATCACTTACCATGGTGAGATTGCGGTCAAACACAGGCCTATAAACAATAAAAAAAAAAAAAAAGAGCTAACTAGCACAGTTTTAAGCGCTTCTTACGTATCTCTGTGCGCTTGTTGTTCTGGTAAATGTTGGATTACTTGGGCTGCCCTGAGTTCCTTTTATATTCGTTGATGAATTCGCAATGAGCAATTGATATTTTTCGTGTTAAGTGCTCGATGTCGTAAAACGTAGTGATTAGAAGAAGGTATTCATCGCCGTTGCTGTGGTTCTCAGTTGGTTTGAGGGTAGTACAAAATTTAGTTTTTTGCAACCACCGTTCGCATAGGACAAGTGTTGCTCCCGTGTTACACAAGAAACTACCCCAGCATCAATGCAATAAAGTTACTTTTGGCAAAACTATGCGAACGAAACAACCTCTTTTACTTATAAAATCATTGTGCTACAAAGGCGAGTACTACAAACTATGCAGGTTATATTTTTTGTCTTATATCATTATTACATACCCATTAGCGTATAATATAGGGAGGGATGGGCCGTGACCACCCCTGAATGATTTGGTGCCCATTCCAGCATGTTGCGGTGGGCACCAGACCACCGGGTTCTACATGAAAAAATCTATGGCCGAAACATGGCTGAACACCTGATAACTTTCGCGTACATTGCACCGGCTTTTAGGGGCCAAACACCCCTTAGAAAAATATCCTAGATGCGCCGATGCGGCATATCAATGAATATTATGAATTTCCAAAATATCATTTACATGCAGGATAAAAAGTGTGGGGGATAGCATACAGCCTTGCGGTACGCCAGCATTAATATTATTGATATCGGAGCAACATCCTCAACAGCGACATTGATGCTGCGATCGGCAAGATAACTCAAAGTGCGCAATCCCGATCAAAGGCCTTAGCGTTATCTAGGCCAACTACCATGCCTTTAATCTCTATGGCTTCAGCCGATTGGTGTCACAGTCAAAGCCATTTATTCAATTTAGGCCCCAGAAGGGCACTTATGAAGGTCACATTTACTGAAGTTACCACCGGTTCGGAACTCGGCCTTCAACTGAGAAGAATCCGGCAAGAAACTCAGCAAGGTTACATTTTTTAAATATTTTTTGAACAATCTGACTGTTTGGCCTTTTGTTTTTTTTTTTTTCGTCAGGTAAGCGAGGAAATCACCAGCTGAACGACCAAGACCGAAACCGTACTCATCCTCTACAAAGAGACAGTGAGAACTGAGCTCAAAAAGCGGTTTGCAGTGTGGACCCTAAAGTAATCCGTTGAGTAATAGTGCTGTGAAATATTGTAGCGGCCATACATTGATACACCACTGGACACTGAATACAAATCGATGTCCGCGCAGTATTTATGTGCTCGGCACTCGCACGCACTATATGTGCGTCCTTGTCCTCCACGGATCTCAAGCCCGCGCATTAAGAGCGAGTAGGTACGATAATAATTAAATCTAATAGAAAAAGTGTTTGCTCGTTCAATACCTATTATTTGCACCCTAATCCATACTATACTATACTATAATATTACTATATTACTATAATATAATATTATATATTATATAATATTATAAATGCGAAAGTAACTCTATTTGTTTCTATGTTTGTTACGCTTTCACTCCTCAACTACTCAACGGATCATCATGAAATTTGGCACGCAGATAGCCTATGGTATGGAGAAGGACATAGGCTTTTTATCCCGGGAACGCGAGTGAAACCGCGGGGGACAGCTAGTGTTTTTATATTTAAGTAAGTAATTCTGTCCAAAATATATAATTCTTATACTTAATCGATTTTAATTTACTCCTGCAACCAAAATATTATGTGAGATGAGACAATTGACACATAAGAACAAAAGCATCAACTTACTGTTGAGATCTGCAGGCGCTAGGATGTGGTAGTTAAAGTTCCTCTTCACGAGGATGCCTTGCAGCTCCTGCCCGGGAACTGGAGGCTCCTCTGCCAGAGATCCCATTACCTACAAATATTTCACATTCAATTTAATTGATCACGATCTGTGCTCGCCTTTATTTGTAGGTCCTTAACGTGAATCAATGTTCAAGTCTAGTTAAAAACATTTTTGTTATAATATTAGGTATATTTTCGATTAACACATCTATTCTTGAGACTTGATCTGAGTTTTAATCTCATTCTACTATACAGGCTGTGGTGTAGCTAAGTGTAGTATAGAGTGGCCTAGGGTAGTGTAGAGTAGTCTAGTGTAGTGTAGGTTAGTCTAGTATAGTGTTATCTAGTGTAGTGTTGGCTAGTGTAGTATATATTAGTCTAAAGTGTTTTCAGGATTAGAAGATATCGGTCACAGTTCACTTTTGACAATTATAGTCATGCGCCGTAACGATATCCAATCGATTTTTTTGTCGTATCGAGAAAGTTAATAAAGAAAGTCCAATCGATTTTCATTTTAGTGCTTTTATTTTCCAAATTATATTTTCTTATCACTGTCTTACTGCCTAATGCCGCCTCGTGTGTAATTACCAACTTTGCACATATGTATCATACTGTACTATTATCGTTGTTCTTAATTTCAGATAATTATTACAGGATTTATGAGAAATTATGTTTGTTAATTGATATTTACCTAATAATGTAAGAATATTCTCTCCCTCTTTGATATCGTACCGATATATCGAAATTTTTTGGTAATTAAAAATATTTCGATATTGATAAACCAATTCAAAAATAATCGATATAACATATATCGATACTTTTTTGAATTTCCCTGTCGATCAAGCATTGTCAATCACTATAGGTCAATGTTCCGTTTCATGCAGCAAGTATTTTAAGTACATCCTATTTCTTAATTTTTTAAATTATCAAGCTATCGTATTAATGTGCTGAAATTGTTTCTTAGTTATATATAGCGATATATATTGTATTTTTGCAATGATATAAAATGGAAATTAAAATATTTTTTGTAAAATATTATATTAGTTACTCGCAAGTAGTATGAGTGAACCGGAAAATGTGAACTGTCACCGATATCTTCTAATCCTGAAAACAGATTAGTCTAGTGTAGTTTTGGCTAGTGTAGTGTAGTGTAGATTTGTCTAGTATAGTGTCGTCTAGTATAGTGTAGTCTTAGTATAGTGTAGACTAGTTAAATGTAGTCTAGTAAAGTTTAGTCTGGTATAGTGTAGTCTGGTATAGTGTAGACTAGTATAGTGTAGTAGACTAGTATAGTCTAGTATACGGTAGTGTTAAGTAGTGTAGTGTACCTTGGCAGTCTTGTCCCCGCGGAAGGTGAGCGCGAGGAGCTGCGTGTTCCTGGGAGTGTGCACGGCGAGGCGCGACCGGTGCTCGCGGACCAGCGCCGCCTTCAGACGAGACATCTCGTTTTGTTCGCCATGAACTAGCACCTGACACACACACATACATACTCTTATACACACTACCTACATAAACATGTACACACTCTAATTCATAGATTTTTTTATACCACTAAAGTAGCAAACAAGCACACGGCCCGCCTGATGGTAAGCGATTACAGTAGCACCCAACTGATAAAGCGCGTCGTGAATCTTCGTTCGCACAGAAAAGAAAGTATGGCCCGAAGATTAACGAAAGAATGCTTAAAACTTACAATCAACCCTAGATCACAACTATAAGGTTCATAATACAGTGCAGCTGTTAGTTCCGTCTCACTCGCAAGTCACGCCCCTCCGCACGGCGCGCGCTAACATGGCTGCAGCTGCCGACCAATAGCGGTTCCCGCGCTTTGAAAATGTATCTTCTGCGCAGGTACATCAGTAAGTCATATCAGTTGGGTACTACTGTACCTTCAGTCACTTCATCACTTTCCGTGGTGAGATTGTGGCCAGATATAGGCAAACGACTTTAAACTGTAGTTGGAAAGAGATTCTTCTTGTATCTACCTCAATTAACTTACCACATGTGGAGGCTTCAATATATTGATGAACTCCGAGGTCTGCTGATAGTCTGTGTGGGCGGAGAACGATATGTAATCCACCGACATCTTGAGGGGCAGCTTCTGTCCAGACATAGTTGTGATCTCCTCAGGTTCCGACAGAATTGTCTTCGCTAGGGTGCCTTCTACGCAGTAACCTGGGGATATATTAACGTATGTAGAAGTTCTCTATTTTTCGTGTATTTACTAGCTGTGCCCCGCGTTTTCGCCCACGCGTGAGGTTAGCCTTTAAATCGGACTCATATTTTACTGTTCATTATTAATTTAATTCGATATACAGGGCATTTTTGTATGACTAACAAAATTTTCAGAGTTGGAAGTAGTAATGAATACATAATACTTTTACTACCAACTAACTCTGAAACCGGTATCTTACATTTTGTTCGAGTAAAAATTTAACTTTTTTTATGGAACAGCAGACATTTTGGCGCTTGCAGATAAACTCAAAGTCAAAGCCATTTATTCAATTTAGGCCCTAGTAGGGCACTTACAAAGGCCAAAGCTACTGTAGTTACCACTAATTCGTAAGACGGCCTTCAACTGAGAAGAACAGGGACAGAACTCAGCAAGGTTAATTTTTTAATATTTTTTTTTGGATTTGGTCTCATAGTAAATGTTAGTTTGTAGTATATGGAAGAAAAATAAATAGCTGTAAATCTCTCAAGTGTGTCCTCCTTCCTCCTTCTCCTTTATCCTTGAAAAAATCCCAACTAATTAATTATTGTGGTAAAACTTACCGGCAATAATAACACCATTCTTAGGATCCGTGCACCAGGACTCGAAGAGTTCCCGGGAGAGGCCCGACTGCATCATACCGGGCGACGCCATGATCACGCACGGCCCTATGTCCTCGAAGTGGTCTATACCCTGGAATGGAAGTAATCATGCAATTGTAAGACCCTGTTCAGAATATAGCCGCGAATGTCTCGCGCGAATGCATTACGCGTACGGCGAGGTACTAGTTAGAAATACATTGCGTCAACAAGCATAGCGCGAGAGAATCGCGGCGAATTCGTCCTTTCTGGACAGGGTCTTAGTTCTATGCGGTCGCAAAAAAGCTACAATTTTAGTGCCATATTTAAATAGGTTTTATAATGAATAAATATCCTGGGACATTCCTCACACATGGTCATCTGATACCAAATGTACTATGGAAACCAGATAACTGATATAATACATACATCATTCTTTTTTGTTTGTAATCCTCGCATCCTAACAAGGTAACATTCTTTTTTCTCATAAAATACTGTTTATCAAACACACATATTCGTCTAAAAGACCTTATTGTCATGATAATAAATATCATATCCGTGTGACTAATACTTTTCACGAGTCGAAATCATTGATTCAACACAAGGTCAGGGTCAATGCCAGAGTCAAAGTGCCCAATTTATGCAGTTTCAATATACCGTTCAAACAAATGCTATAAACCAATGATATTATAATAAAAAGAGGTAGATATCGCATTAACGCACGCAAATTGTTGCAGACAAATTCAGACAATTGTCGTAATTTTGCTTAGCGGCTACATATAGCTATCTCTTTCTGTACCATACGTTCCGTATTATCTATCGCATTCACATAATTCAACAATAATTGAACGATGCTTAGTATGAGGGTAGCATATCTCGATTATAAAATCATTGGCTATAAACATTATAAGGAATCAAAGTATAAACGACAGATAAGATAAGAATGTGTGAATAAAAAGTGATAATTGTTAATCTGTGTTCTCTTTTGTAGTATGGAAAGTGTGTATCTAGAAATAACGGCCGGTCAAGGACCGGTTTTATAATTTGGCCGATATTAGTGTTTGCAGGTATTTATTTATGTTCTATATGGTTTGTTGCTATTTTTTGCGGGATTGGAATAAAAACGTGACTTCAATTCATCAAAAAGAAGACTATCAAAAACAAAATAGGCAATTGAAACTAACCTATCTATATAACGGTTAGGTTTGGGTGTTGCTAGTCATATTATACCAGTATTTGTATATCTATACAGCGTGTAAGGGACATCGCCGCACAAACGCATACCATGGGTCCAGGACATGATTCTGAACCCCCCATGTTGGAATTTTTCGTCGGTTTTTCCCAATTAAAAAAAAAATTGAGTTTTTTTACTTTAGACTCTTTCATAATCGTTATTCTTAACTAACCCAAAGAGATTTAAAATAAATAAGTTATTAATTCATTACTTTCACTAAAAGTAGCAATGTAAATAAAACTAGAAACGGTGTCTTATGGCGATATTCGCCTTCAGTCACCGACATACTACGTAGGCACATCGTTATCGCGCGTTTAAATCGCGGTGTTCACAATACATTGCGCGCTCGAAAATGACAATTTCTATAACCGATCATTAGCGAGGTGAATGACTTTCACAATTTGATTAGTGGCATTAGGTGTAGCCTTTTCTTCTATTGTTTGCGATACCATGCGAAATACACCCTGTATAGTATGTTTTGTTAATAGATTCAATCCCTCTTATTAATAAATAAGGTTTAAGTCAGTCTTGTAACACCCAGGTATTAAGATAGCCCCAGCCCTTTTTGTTATATGACGTTAGAAAGTTACGGATATATTTAAAACCTAGGTTTTACTAGACTTGACTTAAACCTTTTTTAATAAGGGGGAATATGTTTAATATTTGAAGGCAAAAATAAAAAAATTATTGCCAGTGTCCCGCGGGATGATGTAAGGATTCTAACGATACCCCATAAAAATCTGATCAGGCATTTAAAAGTAGAATAAAATAACTCTCATACAAACATGAAAACATTACGCTCTTTTTTTGGGCAGTCGCGTAAATACCGAATAGAAAAATGCTAAAAAGAAAAAAAAGTACATATTTGTTAAAACTTGTCAAAAAAAACCTTTTTCTGCTACGTCCTACCCATATGCCTACTGGTCTCCTTTCTTTACGCATCTTAAAAATTACTTGCTCCAACAGCTATGCTACCAGCTTATCTGAAACACCGCGCGATCACCTGGCTGGAGGATCATCGAGAACTGGTGGTGCTGGTGTTCTGTCTGCCGGCCAGCTTCATATTCAGTGTGTTGCTGCGAGTGCGAGCATACCTGCGGAGACTGCGCAGCGACCCCCAGCGGCATCATAGTGCCGTCAGGGAGATACAGGCTAGGGTATGAGCTTTTTTTATAATCTACGAATTCGGTCTCTCTCTTTGGAAATCTTTGACTTTGATTTGGAAAAATAGGTCTCGTTGAAACAGTTGGGAGGTATTGCTGCTGTCCTTTACGATAGAAGGATGGAGATAGCGCCTCGGTCTCTGGAGTATGAACACTCCTTAACTATGTATTTTAATTTAAAAAAAAAAAAATGATTCGTTTCGCAGCATCCATTTTCAAATTATGTAATGCTTTTGCAAAAAGGATGAAAAAATAAAAGATGTGTGATACTTAATCACACACTGACTGAATAACTGAACATATTTGGCACACAGAAAGTCCATACAAACATACTTTTTTTATCTCAGTAAAACATAAGATCCCTCTGGACCACGCGCAATACCGCCGGTAGAAACTAGGCTGTAACACCTATACCCAATTTATATCAACCGCGTATTTCTACCAATAATTACACCACCAAAATCTCAACACGCAGGTGCAACAATGGAACAAACTCGCTTCAAACGAGCGTCGCCTCCTCTGCACCTCCCGACCCAACTGGCTCTCTCTATCCACCACATTCTTCGAGAAGCACCTCTATCATCAAGTCAAGATACCTCTCTACGATATACTAGAGCTGGATGAGGCCGCCATGACCGTCAGGGTCGAGCCGATGGCCACCATTGGTGATATAACCGAGTACTTGATACCCAAGGGATATTCTTTAGCGGTGACTATTGAATTGGTTGATGCTACTTTAGGAGGTTGGTACCCATCATGCTATTTGCCCAAAAAAGAAGATGATTCGTTAATTTTGCTGTGGTTTCTGTTGGGAAGTTTTATTTACAGCACAAATGTAGCTTCAAAATCAGTGAAAAGACCTCCCGTTTTAAATATGCATAATTTAGGGAACATAACTGTAATTATGGCCTTTTGGCTTAACAACTTTCGTTTTATTTCAGGTCTCGCTTTCGGTACAGGCATGTCAACCCACTCGCACAAGACCGGCCTCTACCACGAAACGATAACGAGCTACGAAGTGGTCCTCGGAGACGGTTCCTTGGTAACTGCCACTGCTGATAACGAGCATTCAGACCTTTTCAAAGTGCTACCTTGGTGCCATGGCAGCTTAGGATTCCTAGTCGCTTTAACATTGAAAATAGTCAAGATAAAACCTTATATAAAAATCAATTACATCCCAGTAAAAGGTCAGAAGCATTACTGTGATATGATAAGGGAATTGTCTGGAACTTACGAAGCGAAACCTAAAGTCTTCCCGGACTATATCGAAGCCACAATTTATAGTAAGGATAAAGCAGTTATTATGACCGGTGATTATTCTGATTATGACCCCAATGTTACCATCAATCATTGCTCCAGGTGGTATAAACCCTGGTTTTATAAACACGTGGAAACTTTCCTTAAGAACGGTGAAGGAGTTGAGTTGATTCCTCTGAAAGACTATTTGTTACGGCATAACAGAGCGATATTCTGGGTCGTAGAAGATATGTTATCGTTCGGCAACGATGCAATTTTCAGATGGTTATTCGGTTGGTTATTGCCACCAAAGCCTGCCTTCCTAAAATTCACTACAACACCTGGAGTTCGAGCTTATACCTTCACAAAACAAGTATTCCAAGATATAGTATTACCTATACAGGAATTGGAGCGGCAAATCGAAGTGGCTTCAAAGCTCTTCGAGAAATTCCCCCTACTGGTCTACCCGTGTAAAATCATTGATCGCGGTCCATCGTCGGGACAACTTAAGCATCCAGACAAGAAGTATCTCGTCCCTGGTACAAACTACGCAATGTATAACGATTTGGGCGTTTATGGAGTACCAGGGAGGGTAAAAGATAAGAAGCCATATAACCCAGTTGATGCTATGAGGAAAATGGAAGAGTTTACGAGAGAAGTCGGCGGATATTCGTTCTTATATGCGGATATATTCATGACGCGTGAGGAATTTGAAGAGATGTTTGACCTATCGCTGTACGATGTGGTGAGGAAGAAGTATAAAGCAGAAGGTGCGTTCCCACATCTGTATGATAAAGTCAAGCCTGAGATTGATGTGTTTGAGATTGGGGAACAGTTTGCTATTAACTGAATAAACTTGATTTTTAGAATAAAATATTTTTTATTAAGAAAAGTTGTGTTTTTTCAAACTGCCTCTGCATCTTGTGGCTGTACGCATATTCAAATTCAAATTCAAAATAATTTATTCAAATAGACCTTCGCAGGCACTCATGAAAAGTCTGACTCTAATACCGATTCGGAAGGTTGCATTTGCTGATAAGAGCCGGCATTAAACTCAGCAATTACTCTTTTCAAAACAAGCTTAGATTCATTACATAATATTTACATTCTAATCGCACTGACAACAATTGCGTGCCCCGGCGCGGCCGCAAAACTACAAAGTAGACTGAATCTATATTTAATAAGTAAATAAATAAATGGCAAACTTAACTGTGCACCAGTGAAGTGAAATGAATTAGGTTTATCGTAACTTTTCATGTTGTCTCAAAAAGTCCGTGAAGAGTTTTAGTACAATGACCACCATTGTAGTAAAACATGACTTTTAACTTTACTGACTGAGGACTATGTGAAAGTGGTTTAGTGTGACTGGAAACTATAATATAACTCGACATTGGCAGAAATAAGTCCTTATTAGGATTTGGTTGCCAAACTTAAAACTAAGAAGAAGAATGATGAAGTGCGTATCAGTTTTAGAGAATGTCCCAGGATGTTTATCTATAAAGTTGTTCACTAACCTTTAAGTTAGATATATGCCTGAAGACAAAGGGGTTGTTGACGGCGATCTGCCGGCGGATCCGGTCGTTCATGGCGTTGACGTAGGTCTGGTAGACCGCCATGCACTTCTTGGCGAGCGACGATGCGTAGTAGATCGGGATGTCCTGCAGCTCCGGGTGCAGCGACCAGAACTCGTCTAACACCATATATATCTGGTTATATATATATTTCAACGTATTTTTGTGAAAACCGTTAGTTTATAATCTACCTAGCGAGATTATAAACTCCCCGATATATTGTGAACTGTATCATACTGCTTACAATATAACGTATCCGATAGTTTACAATCTATCCATGTCAAACCGTCATATTGTAAACTGGCGTCATACTTGAATGCGTCGGAACGCACCTTGCGCGCTGATTGGTTAAACGTCATGTGTCCCGCGACACCATCTTTGGCGATACGTAAAGTAGTTGATTGTTTATATTGTTTCTTAAAAAAATATATTGATTGATATATTTGATTTTGATCTCAAACAATTAAATGTGCATTTCCTTTACTTAACTCCTATGTTTGTTTTCTAACTCTATGAATACAGAACGAAGTACCGCCAAAACTGACCAATCAGGGACGGTTCACAATATGATGGTTTGACAACGTTAGATTATAATAATAATAGGGTCGGCAACGCGCGAGTGATGCCCCTGGTGTTGCAAGCGTCCATAGGTTACGGTAACTGCTTACCATCAGGCGGGCCGTATGCTTGTTTGCCACCTTAGTGGAATAAAAAATTATAAACTATCGAAAATGAATACGTTATATTGTAAGCAGTACGGTACGGTTCACAATATATCGGGGAGTTTATAATCTCGCTAGGTAGATTATAAACTAACTGTTTTCACAAAAATACGGTGAAATATACACGCCACCACATGAAATTAGGCCTGTGTTTGACCACAATCACACCATGGTAAGTGATGATGTGGTAAGCACGCAAAGTCTAGAAGCAACTGCCTCTCAAGTGCAGCTGTCAGAACACATCGATAGGTGCTTGGCGACAGATTTTCAACTTGAAGGTTGTAGCCAGCCAGATGTTAGGATGATGATAGGATGTTACAGTAGTACCCAACTGATATGGCGCGTCGTGAATCTTCGTTCGCACAGAAAAGAAAGTAAGGGCCGAAGATTAACGAAAGAATGCTTCAAACTTACAATCAACCTTAGATCACTACTATAAGGTTCATAATACACTGCAGCTGTTAATTCCGTCTCACTCGCGCGTGAGGCCCCTCCGCACGGCGCGCGCTAACATGGCGGCAGCTGCCGACCAATAGCGTTTCCCGCGCTTTGAAAATGTATCTTCTGCGCAGGTACATCGGTAAGCCATATCAGTTGGGTACTACTGTACAATTGATTCTTACGTGATATTTTAAAAAGACATTTAATTCCCATTCCAGTCTGAGTGCAGCCGTTAATGTCTTCGTGAACCTACAAACAGGTCCTGATTTACGCGTTTTTGTTATATTAAAGTCGCATAAAAGATTTGGCGCTAAACATGGCGGATACCTGAAAGTTTTTCCGAGATATCCGCTTTATTTTTCGGTAAATACTTTCAGCCTCTATACATTCATGCGGTGCACTATCTCACTCACTCACTAGCCCCGCGATCCTGCTGTCTCGCTCTTGTACACATACCCAATATAAGCAGCAGCTCCTGCGCCCTCCCCAGCGCGAACACCGGAATGAGACAGCGGCCACCTCGCTGCACTATCTCACTCACTAAACCTGTGAATCTGCTCTCGCGTTCTTCCCGTTTTTCGTGAATGTGGGTGCCGTATGTTGATTCCTGTCATATATTGTTTTTATTATACCATACAGTCACAAATATTTCTAATATCTGCGGTGGCGCAGGGCAGAGCGGACGGTCCGAGTACGGACGGCAGCTCGGGCCGCTACTATGGGACGAAACCGAGTAGGAATTTGCACCGGTCTTAGCCGGCGATATTTTTCTTTGAGATATACGGGAAGTTGTAGAGCCTTTACTATTAAAGAATTGCGAGGATTAAAGGCGGCATCAGAAAACCTAAATGAAACGCGTTTTACAAATCATTTTACTGTAGGGAGACCTAGGTCGATATAGAGCAGTGGTTCCCAACCTTTTATTGACCAAGGACCACTTTGATTTCTTTGTTATTAGCAGGGACCACGATGTAGGTACAATAAAAAGAAACTGAATCAATTCGAAAATAAACGTTAACCAAAAACTCAAACTTTTAGTAGAAAGTTAAATAAATTTTTACTACACGCAAATCACTTACTTTCAATCAACTCCTGACCTTATTTTTAATCATCAACAAAGCAGTAGGAAACCCATGTTCACATAAATAAGTTGTTGAGAAAACAATAAGATAGCGCAAGGAGATTTCACAAATTTTGGTGACAAAGAAATTCCATTTTACACCAAAACTTCCCAAATGAATGAGATTTAAATGCGTCCTTTAGTTTCTATAATTTTGAAATTGAATGAGTTTTTCCTGGATTTCTCCTGAAATGCCCGTGAAATCGTTCGCGGACCATATTTTGGCTCCCACGGACCACTTGTTGGGATCCATTGATATAGATAGTTTTAATTACACATAAACCAAGGATTCAAACTAATTTAATTGATCTTACCGTAATAAGTACATCTGGGTGGACGGTAGGAATTTCAGCTGCCATTAAATGTCTGTCTTCTTGTCTTGAAAAATCTCCTGTATACAAAACCTGTAAGAGATTTTTTTATGTATGTTTTAAGTGAGGTAGAGCGTAGCATTTATTCGCTCAAAGAGCAGCTCGACTGGGGAAGTACCTCCACCTTACAGGACACGACAGCCAAATAACTGAATGTTATGTTCCTGCGCGTGTGTAAGGTCGCCAGAGCTCATTGGGGAGGGGGAAAGATTGGTAACGCATGAGTGATGCCTCGTGTGTTGGAAGCGTCCATATAGCTAACCGCTTACCATCAGGCGGGCCATATGCTTGTTTATTCATAGTAAAAAAAATATTTTAGGTATCGTATTTATTATTATTATGAATGAATAAAAGCTGTACTGTACTTTTTCTTACTCACTCATCATCATCATCATCATCATCATCAGCCTATAATGTCCCACTGCTGAGCACAGGCCTCCTGCACACAAATGAAGGTGAAAGGGAATGGGCAATACTCCACCACGCGTGCCCACTGCGGATCGGTGGTGGTAGGCTAGTGGTCAACCTACTGTTGGAATTTTTCAAGCCGCCTAGGAGGCATCCAACTAGCTTAACGACTATCACAATTAAGTGATAACCGGGACCAACGGCTTTACGTGCCTTCCGAAGCACGGAAACGCTCGATTTGAAATACCACTAGGCAGTCTTACTCACTGTCTGCGTTCAATCAGTGTAGTTATACATACATTATTTTACAACAAACTTGCTCGTAAAGTGACATTTATTGCACCGTTTTTACATTACCGTACAGTTTTATGATAGGTATAATCTCGATTACTTTATGATTGTACCTCAATGTAATTGATAACCCATGTAATAGCTCACGCGCTTAATACCGCCTCGTCTGTTATGACCAACTTTACACCTATGTATCATAATGTACTATACTAGGGAGTAAGCATCGAGGAGTAATCTCTTTAGAGTAGTAATAACGAGAAATCCGATTCTGCAACTAGTCAGTGATTTTGCACTGATTTTGAACAGTAAGGACCAATCACTGCATCGTGTGTTCTTGACTTAGCCAATCAGAGCGCATTATCACTAACCTGGTTCTTTCTAACGATTTTATAACAGATGCTATGGACAACGGAGGTGTTGTTGATGTGGTATTTACGGATTATAGTAAAGCATTTGATAGGCTAGACCATATTATCTTGCTTCAGAAGCTTTACAAAGCAGGTATCCACGGTAGCTTGTTGAGGTGGTTAGCTTCATATATCGATCGGAGGTGCCAAGCGGTAGTTATCAATGGCTCTAAATCTAACTGGCGGTACATCCCCTCGGGCGTACCTCAAGGCTCACTTCTGGGTCCTTTACTTTTTATTTTCTTCATTAACGATATTGGTGATTGCTTTAAGAACTCAAAATACCTTCTATTTGCTGATGACATGAAGGTTCTCAAAACTATCGAATCGATTTCTGATATCTCAGCTTTACAAGAAGATTTGGACAGACTAACGGACTACTGCGTAAGTAATAAATTAGATCTCAATGTGTCCAAGTGTGCAGTAATAACTTTCTCGCGTAAAAAAAGTGTCCTCAATTCAGTTTACTATCTTAACAATCAAATTGTTCCTCGAGTAAGTTCTTTCAAAGACTTAGGTGTTACTCATGATAGTAAGATGCTCTTTGAAATGCATGTTGAACAAGTTGTTGCTAAGGCATCTAGAGCTTTAGGTTTTATTATCAGATGCTCGAAAGAATTTCGATCTATTAAAACCATAAAAATTTTATACTGTGCATATGTTAGAAGCCATCTTGAGTATGCCAGCCAAATTTGGAACCCTCAATACTTAATTTATTGAGATCGTATAGAAGCAATTCAAAAAAGATTCTTACGTTATATTTCCTTCAAAAGTAACTTACAAGAAGATAACTATGAATCTCGATGTCGTAGGTTTCATATCCTACCCTTACATTATCGACGTAACGTAGCTGATATACTCTTACTCTCACGAATAGTCCGAGGCGATATCAACTGTCCTGCTATTCTAAGTAAGTTTTCACTGTCTGTTCCAAATCGGTCCCGACGTAAGTGGCCTCTCTTGTGTGCTCCCAAAGTCTCCACCAAGTATCGTCAAAATTCTTATGTAGTCAGAGTGTGCAATTTTTACAATAGCTTAGATGTGAAGACTGACATTGACATATTTAACGATAGTTTAACTAATATTAAGAATTCGTTTTCAAGGTTGTTTCTTCATCCTAAATAACTGTGTTTTTTAAAATTGTTAACATTATATTCGCTCCTAAGTATAAATTTTGTTTTTTCCTAATTCTTAGTTTTTGTGAATTTAGACTTTTAGTTTTGTTTGTTGAAATGCTCTTTGTTTTTTGAATTACCTACTCTTACTCGGCAATCCCTTAGCAAGATCTTCATTATTCAAAATTTATCTATATATTTGAAGAAACTTTTAATTGGCTTATGTTAAACTATGTGTATTATTATTGTAAAAATTGCTGTAAGTTTCTCTTAAAAATGTTAAAATAAATAAAATAAATAAAATTATCGGTGGTGGGAAATTGACGGAATAGATTTCAAGCAAAATCAACGTCAGTGCGCTTCTCTGGGTTAATTAATAAAGAGTGTATACCTTAACTCCAGCAATCTCGATCATGAACATGGCTGCACCGAGCACATGGCCAGCGTTGTAAGCCCAGAACCGAACTCCTCGCACGTCCTTCTCCTCGTGGAAGTTGATTGTCTCTATCCGATCCATAGACCCTTCCAGGTCAGATTCTGTGTACAGCATCTGTTCTGTTGATATGTTACTGGAAATATACAGTTATATGGGGGTAGATTCAGTAACTTCACTATATTAAAGACTAGCTGTACGTGCCCGTCGTTGCCCGGGTGAAATTTCGGTTACATTATTGGAGTTTTCCTAGGGATCCCTATTTCTTTGAAAAAAATATATAGCCTATGTTACTCAGTGATAAATTAGCTTTCTCCTGGTTAAAGATTTTTTAAAGTTAGTTTATTCATTACAAACATCCAAATATTCTCTCTTTAATATTAGTGTAGATCACAGACATAAATCTAAATAGATAACACAAGTCCCTCCCTATGAAAACCAAGCATGTAACTTTTTATGTACCTACCATAATGTCACAAGATTGATTTAGTTAGACTGGCATTACATTTTTAACGTGAAAATGAAGCTATTCTATTTGTCAGCTAAATACATCCCTCGCTACACATATCTGGTGGAAATGCAGCCTTATGCGAGTTCCCTGTCCGCGCGAAACAGTTTCAAAAGAAGAACATTCGGCCCCATTTTTGCACAGATTTTGACACGCGAAGTACATACACCCGCGGCATCTATTTAGATGTATATCTGTGGTGTAGATGTAGATAATTTTGAAACATCAATATTTTTGCTATAAAATACCAATGAAGCGTGAGAAAGAAAGACCCAATTTTGACGTGAGTAAAAAAACAAGACGACATAGCAGTCTGAGTACTTCGGAGTGATTTCACATAGTAATTAAAATAATTACGATTGTGCAAATAAAACAAACAAAAAAAAATTGCTACATACTGGTCGGTTAATGAAAGCTGGCACATACACAGTACTCATGAAATTTTTATTGCTTCTAATCAGTAAGTCAATTCTAATGGACGAATGCAAAAAAGACCACACTATATTTATGAGCAGTAGCAAAGCAAAGAAATAACGGTCTCCACACGTTACAAGCTTATAAGCTTAACCGCGCGCGAGAGAGACGGACAGACTTTTCATGATGCGCATGCAGTGTGACGTGACGCCGCGCGCTTATTCACAGACACTACACAAGCGGAACGTGTAAATGGGTTGAACGTGCCAGCTTTAGCTAACTGACCAGCAGGGTGATTGTCAAATGCTCTCGTTATCGGGAAACCGATAGCGAGGCTCTCAAAACTTTTTATAATTTGCGTATTACGTAACACAAATGATAGCAAAATTGAAAACTATTACAATTAACTTATTTCAAATGAAGCCGGCGACTATTTTAGCGTAAAATTTACACAAAACCAAAATTATAACAACTTACGAGACCCTCGCCATCGGTTTCACGAAAAACAGCACGAAACACAGCACGAAATACAGCTTAATTCATGAAAAGAACACATATTGTTACATACCTGACTTTAATATAATCAGATACAAGCCACCTGTAGATGGCTTTGGTCGCGTGCGTCATGAACACGCGCCCTTTGAATGACGTCTTTGTGAGGAACCACGGGAGAGCACCGCTGTGGTCCAAATGGAAACTGGAAACGGAAGGACAATTCAATATGATAGTCAAAAACATTTAAAAAAAAAATTGTATATGAAAAGTAATTAGGATTCTACTTCTAATATCGTAACAGCAGTGTCTGTTGAAGATATTTAATGAAGCTATTTATGAGTCTCCAGATCGCGGATCTTTTGTTTTTGACTGTATGTTTGTTCAGTAGCGGATCCAGGGAGTGGCTTGAGCCCCTAGACCCCCCAAGCATCTGAGCCTCCCCAAACCGATATCCTTGATCCGCCACTGCATTTGTTCGAGCAGTACACAAAAACTAGTGGATGGATTTTGGTGAAACTTTTACTTAAAAACTATAATATTTTATCTCGCAACAATGACGGTAGCCGAAAATATAACATCAACTTATTTCTCACCCACTGCTATAATGTGAACTCTCATTTCAAGTATTCATACTAAAAGGAAGTCAATTTGAAGTGGCAAAGCCTACCATCGTCCATGCGGGCAAAGTTTTTATTAACTTTTTTTTTTATCTAATGACCTTTTATTTGGCTTCACCCCTTGAGACAAAGAATAGGGTGCTTGCTGCTTGCTAAGAAGATAACTATTCACTCTAGGAGACTGATATTGTAGGTGTCAGGAAACAATACTACTCACTGTGAAATAAGAAGTAAGTCAACTTCATCTGCCTCTATCAAGTCCACAAAAGGTAGAGCATCCATTCCTGACAGTCCAGGGTGGATGCCGCAGTCCAACTGTAATCAGCACCATTCAAACATCTAATGTTGCGTCCATGCTACGCGAATCGAGTACGAGCCGAGCTACAAACGAACAGAATTCGTTCGCCGCTCGCTGTCAAGTATGGACGTACGAGCTTAGAACGAGCATACAACGAGCCTACAACGAGCGCGATGCGCATCCCTGTGTTCGTGAAAAACTGAGGCGGATCAGGCGGAGGGCAGTCGAGCGCGAGACGAATGCTCGTTCGAGGCTTGCAAGTCCGTCCACGCTACGCGAACAACGATCGAATCCTGTTCGGTCGAGGCTCGGCTCGTGCTCGCTTCTGTAGCATGGACGCATCATTAAATGTAAAAATCTGTATATAGTTTGTATAGCTAGATAGATAGATCATGCAATCGATTTGGACAGATACAGGGGAGGACACACATTTTACCACTTTGGAAGCGCAAACTATTCAGTTTAGAAAACAATATATTAGAAACCTCAATATCATTTTTCCTAAGAATTTTCCTAGAAGACCTATCCATAGATACCCCACATGTATGGGTTTGATGATAGAAAAAATTGAGTTTCAGTTCTAAGTATGGGGATCCCCCAAAATTTATTGTTTTTTTCTCTATTTTTGTGTGAACATCTTAATGCGGTTAACAGAATACATCTACTTACCAAGTTTCAACAGTATAGTTCTTATAGATTCGGAAAAAAGTGGCTGTGAAATACGGACGGACAGACAGACAGACATGACGAATCCATAAGGGTTCCATTTTTTGCCATTTGGCAACAGAACCCTAAAAATTAAATTTATACATAAAACATTAAAATCTATTTTACCATAATCTTTTTGCCTTTGAACTCCAACATAATACATGACCTGCCAACCTCTTGGCCAGCTCCTCTGAAAAAGTAATGACATTTATCAGTTAAGTTAGAGAAACAACATGGATAAGGTTTTTGGTAACAGTACCGAACCGGTATTAGAGTCAAACTTTTCATGAGTGCCTGCGAAGGTCTATTTGAATAAATGATTTTGAATTCGAATTTGGTAGTTCTGTGTTTTGAGAGATGTATTTCAGTATTTTTAAATAGTAAACTTGCATAGTTGTACAAAACTACTAACAAAGTTATATGATCACTACCAAATGTTACTAATAATATAAATATCATTAAAAGTTAAGGCTACTCTCTGACTTTATTTTTTATGTAGAGAAAACATGAGATCCTTGGGAACAGGTTGAATAAATCCATAGGACGGAAGCAAGTTATTTGGATGAGAATTTACAAACAAATAACCATGCTGAACCCAAGAAATCTCAGGGATGTTATGAAGCTCCATAACCATAAACTAAACTTTTGGATATCCAAAATAAAAATCCATTTCAAACTATTAATGTATCATTGAACATCAATGCAACTTGATTGAAACGTCGAGATTAGTCTAAATTAAATTTTGATAATAATCTGTGCGCGAATAGACCCAATACATTAATATTACAATGAATTTAGTTCGCGAAAGCTTAAAAAGTACTATTTCAAACTGTAACCGAATCTAATATAAAAGTCTTGAATAATTTCAGATAGGGGTGCAGTCTATACTGAGATGTTATGACAAGTTTTGCCTGGTCAAGCTTGCATGTCCAAACTCAAATTGTTACCTATTTGTATTTTCCTTTAACAATTCCTTAGAATACTAACTGTAAACATCATAACTGAAACTATTGGATATCCACAATAATGCCATATCCATCTGAAACCGGTACAATAATTATTCATATCATATATACATATCATCCCTAGATTATATTAGTTACCCTCTAGAACCTAGGATATGGGTGAAATCACAAGCGTAAAACTAGTAAAAATAATCTGAAATAACGATAGTAGACTCATATTTATTCAATTGTCATGTACACCATTATATCTTTTTATATCTACTGATAACGTAATCTAACGTAAAAGTGCCCGTAATTAGGTAAAATCTAATGGCCGCCAAAATCATAACCCTCCCTTACATCGCCGTAATCGGGACAAATACAAAACAAATAAATACTAGAATTCACGTATAAGAGAAAATATATTAGAGATTTTGAACAATATAATCACACGATAGCATATTGATTAGAAGCTATGGAATAACAAATTCTAAATGAATAAACACAATATTTACTTACAATGGTCGAATAGTAAGCTGATCGCTTTCCTCCAATGGACCCGGATCGGTCCCTTTTCTTGGGTTAGTCGTCATTATTAATCAATTATATAAGCCGTGTTGTATTATACACATTGATTTACAGTTATTTAGTGCAAGAAAATATTATTTTTCGCTAACAAAACAATTCAGGGCCGGTATCAAAGTAGGTTAGAATAATGTTGCCATAAAAATATTTGAATGTGCTTATCACTCAGTGCTAATAAAATGCTGCTAAGAACTTCATAGAAGCAATATTTCTGAATTCACTTATTAGATAAATAAGAGATATGAATGATCGTGTAAAACATAAACTTTTAATTCATATTTTTAAATTGCATTACACGATTAGGTACTAAAATTTTCCCTGTAAAAGAGGTAAGTCATTTTCTAAATCCACACCGATTAATACAGTGCGTTCCGTTGTTTCCAAGAAGATTGTTGTTCCTGATTTCTATAATTTACTTTTCTTTGAGAAATAAAGATTGTCTCATAAGTTGTAGCGAAAATATATGTACATAATACTTTCGGAATATATAATATTGCTTAGCTTTAAGTTAGCTAAAAGATGTAGTAATATGATATTTTTTTTTATTCAAAGATCTGTAAATATTACATAGGTACAAGGGAAGACAATAGATGAACGAATCGTTAATTTCTACTGTCAAAAGTTCAATGACAGTGATAGATAAACAGTAACATGTGTGCGATTGCGCGTTGTAATTTTGGTTATAATTTTTAAAATATACATAATACAATGTCGAAACAAGTTTTATTCGACGATGATTCTGAAGACGAAGTGGCTCTCAAAACAGAAAATGCGTATGCTAAGAAATATGACCAATGGCGCGAAAAAGAAGAAATTCATAAATGTAAGTATGCTATCCATCCGTGTCGACTGGATATCCTGAAAAAAAAGTAAACATTTTTTTTTGTAGTGGAACAGAAATATGGATCCAAGGCGTTGAACTCGGATGCTTCTGCATCATCAGACAGTGAAGATGAAAGTGATGAACCACCTGAGATATCAGAGGAGAGTGAAACTCAGTTCCTGAAGACTCTTGCTTTACTGAAGACCAAGGACCCGAGAATTTATGACCAAAGTTATAAGTTTTTTGATGATGAAAAGGAAAAAGAACCAGGTATGTGATATTTTACCTTTTTAAGTAGTATATGTATTATATCAGTTATCTGGTTTCCATAGTACAAGCTCTGCTTAGTTTGGGATCAGATGACCGTGTGTGAGGAATGTCCCAGGATATTTATTTAATTTAATAGATCAGAACTTTTATCTGAATCTATAAACCAGTTGGATATGTTATCACTACACAAGTCATTTCGTTTAGCTGAATGATATATTTTACTAACAAATAAGTTTATAAACTGTCCACATAAACTTTCCATAGAGCCCTAGATAGATTCTCACTCTTTTTTGTGTTCCAAGTGTACATATAATATTTTAATTATTTTTTTAATTTGAATAACTCTTTAAATTTATTTTACCAACTCAATGAATATATAATTAATATTACAGAAAAGGAAAATAAAACAAAAACTTTAACATTTGAGGATAGTGATGAAGATGATGATGGAGGTGATATATTCAGCATTGAGAAGAAAGCAGAAATTGTTGATGATAAGGAAACAGTAGCTAAGAAAAATAATATCAACAATAAGAAAAATGCAAAGGTAATTTAATATACCCAGAGGCCCAACCTAGCTTCGTCTTTTGTATTAAACACATTCCGGAAGAAATTCTCTGATGATGGAATAAACAACATCAAAATTTACTTAGGCCCTCTCACCAAACAGGGTTAAAATTTTAACCATTTAACACGAAGTTATAAAAGCCAAAAGCTGTGTCAAAATGACGTACCATTTGGGTGATGTAACTTCATACATGTGAGCCAAAGTGATTTCAAAGGGGACACTTCCCGTTTGGTCCCATTGTCATCAGATCAGGATTTGATTACTTCTTAGTGTACTTTGAAGTCGGTTTAAGTTTTTTGTAAAACAGTCCAATTATTTCATACTTTTCTCTTCATTTGGTTACCCTAGCCTTAAAGCGTCTATGAATGATACGATTTGGCACCCGATATGTCGAGCCGATCTCTCATGTCATACAAACTTTGCGTCAACTTGTCCTGACATGCCAATTTCATACCCATTTGTAAGGCCCCGCCTAATCGGCCCGATATATCGGGGCCAAATCGTGTCCGGAGATGTCTTTACATGTATTGTCTTTTTATGAGAAATAATCACTTCCAAAAAAAAAAAGAGTATTACAATATCTCGGTTATGGTAGAAGATTATTAGAAATACGAAAGAGATGACACATATCTCTGGATATCTACAAAAATCTTTTTAAATGCAATATTTGGCAGCCTTAGTAGCTTCGTACTGCTACCAAGTAATTTACCATACGGGCCAGTTGGCGCAGTTTGTTAAGGTTCACCTTAAGCGCCGCAGGTCGTGGGTTCGATTCCCACACAGGACATGCATTTGTGTGCATGAACATGTCTGTATGTCCTGAGTCTGGGTGTAATTATGTATATTAAGTATGTATTTACAAACAAAAAGTAGTATATGTATTATATCAGTTATCTGGTTTCCATAGTACAAGCTCTGCTTAGTTTGGGATCAGATGCCCGTGTGTGAGGAATGTCCCAGGATATTTATTATTATTTATTTATACCAGTCCATTGACCCTAAGATAATAATAAGCTACAAAAACAAAAGTAATTGCAGGAAGGCAAGCTGAAAGAATACCTGACAGGCAAAGCAGAGCACATTGATGAGGAAGTAGAACAGGATCTGGCTCCATTAAAAGCTCTCTGGTCTGATCCGAAGCTGAATGAAGGAGAGGCTTTCCTCAGAGATTACATTTTGAATCAACGGTTTGTGAAACAGTATAATTTATTTGCTAAAATCCTTTCTGATCAAAATCTTTTAGATAAATTCACTGTGAAAACGTGACAAATGAATAATTAAAATGACATTTATTGAAACAAAGTCAAATATTTGTGTTTATGGTTGAACACAAGCTTAAAGAATTAAACCTTTCTGGTCTCCTCTCCATGAATCAAGTCAAGTTTTACCCATCAGTCCTGCCAATTGACAATAAAACCCTTTTTTATTAGATTATTAACAGTACCAACCAAACACTGCATCTAAATGTGTCAAGAACAAGGATGAGAGAGAATCATTGATGAAGGATTATAAATGAAACATCAATAGATATAGGTATAATTCAGTCTATTTTGTCCAATCCAAAAGCAGAACTTAAAAAAAATTCACTCTGGTACACCATCCATTTTGTACTCTCTCCTTAGCCAGTGACGCGCTCCTTACTCTTTTCCATAATATATATTATTTCATTTATTAAACTGTTGAGAAACTATGTGCATAATACGATGGGAAACATGTCCGTGTGGACAAAAATCCCAAATCATAAAAACAACTAAATGTTTCGTGTGCCCTTGACTTAGCCAATAAGAGCGCATTGTCGGTGGTGTCATTGCGCCTGCTTGGTCCTTCCAAAGTATTATTTTATTTTTAAGGTGACAAATAGGCAAAGGGTTAATCCAATAGTGAACAGTCACAGCCGCCTATTGATATTTACAATGTCAGGGAGATGTGTTTTGAAGAACTATTTTAGTGAAGCAACTTTGAATTCCCCTCTAGGTACTTAGAAGATGGTGATATTGGCGATGCGGCTGACAAGGTCCGAGACGACGATGACTTGGAGGCCGATGAGAAGATGGTGGAGGAGCAGGGCAAGTTCGAGAGAGCATACAACTTCAGGTTCGAAGAGCCCGATGAAGAGTATGTAAGTATTGTTATAGGAATTACTACAACTAAACTTATAGGAAAATTAAAAAAAAAGTAATTTAAAAAAAAAAATCGTCTTCAAAATACACTAAAAAGGATAAAATAACTCTCATCTGACACTGATTTGAAGTCAACGAAAGAGCACGACGTATTCCATTGAAAATTTCGCTGAATTCAAATCAGTGTCAATCAATTTATTTCATCATTTTTAGTTACTTCACTAAAATTTGACCAAGGTTTTGAGATGATTTTCCTTTGACACCACACCCGTAGCTCGTATCAATAAGCCAGGCCGTCACACATATTTGTCCATATCTTGAAAACTACTGAACCGATTTTGATGAAACATGCACTGTTCCCTAAGTTGAAGTAAATGTAAACCAATAAAAAGGTTACCAATAGAATGGTTACAATCCGATTAATATCTTCGGAGATATGCATGGACAAACATACATACATACATACAAACACTAATGAAATTTTGTATATTTGTTTGGAAGCCCTAATAGATCATCATATGTGAATATATTGCAGTTTCAATAATATTACATACATACGTGTCGAATTGATAATCTCCTTTTTTTTAAGTCGATTAAAAATACTTTCCCAAATCACTGATCGAAATAATGTAATTCCTCAGCTAAAACGCTTCCCCCGCACAATGAACTACATCCGTCCCAAAGACGAAAGTAGATCGCGCAAGCGAGCCGAGCTGCGCGCGCGCAAGGAGGACGACAAGAAACGCAAGATGGACGAGATAGCACGACTCAAGGCGCTCAAACTGAAAGAGATACAAGACAAACTAGCCAGGATCAAGGAAGTCACCGGGAATGACGATTTGGCTTTTAAGGTATGGACTTTGTGGAAGCTACGGTTAGATTCTTCTTGATATATTTTGTAATGGATCTTTTCCGATATTTCGAAACTTTTCTTCTTAGTATATCACCCCTATGATCCAGTAAAGGTTTGCTTTCTGTAGCAAGCTTTACAAAGCTAACGGTTTGTTATTAAAATAACGGTGTGCCTAAGGAATAATTTGGGGCAAATAAATACAGTAGATTCTCACTAATCCGGCACTTCAGTCGTCCGGTACGTCCAATAATCCGGCACCCTCCGCTCACGCATCATGTTATAAATGTTATCTTTCACTATTATCTTTCTATGAAATGCTTTACTTTATTTACATATCCAATAATCCGGCACGCCGGATTAGTGAGATTCTACTGTAATTATACGACATTCGAAATATGCAACATTTGAATAATAAAGGATTTCACATAAATCAACATGTTCCATTACCATGGAATTTCAACATCGGAAATCATTTCGATCCATCTAAAATGTCTTTATTCTTGTCTTAATGATGATGACGAGGAAAGTGAACGTCCCCTAATGACCCCAGGATGAAGACATAGAGGGCGAGTTCGACCCCGAAGAGCACGACAAGCGCATGAAGGCGATATTCGACGAGCAGTACTACGGAGACGTGGACGACGAGAAACCAGTGTTCCCTGACCTTGACGAAGAACTCGAGATTGGTAAGGAAATACATACTCTCGAAAGACGGGCCAGTTGGCGCAGTTGGTTAAGACGTGGCGTCTTAACCTATAGCGCCGCAGGTCGTGGGTTCGATTCAAAGTCAAAGTCAAAGTCAAAGCCATTTATTCAATTTAGGCCCCAGAAGGGCACTTATGAAGGTCAAATTTACTGAAGTTACCACCGGTTCGGAACTCGGCCTTCAACTGAGAAGAATCCGGCAAGAAACTCAGCAAGGTTACATTTTTTATATATTTTTTGGACAATCTGACTATGTTTGGCTTTTTTTTTCCAAATAATAAAAAATAAAAAAGTAAAAATAAAAATACCACACAGGACATGCATTAGTGACGGCTTCCGACAGCTCTGATGCTGTCTCTCTTTTTTCTCAGTCAAACATTACGTTGGATGAAACAACAAGCTTTTAGACTATGCTTGCGTTGAAGTTGCGCCGGCCACAGAGGGCCGCCTTAAGTTTGCTATTTACTTATTAAATATCGATTGAGTCAAGTTTGTAGTTTTTACTTCCGTGACACGCAATTATTGTCAGTGATACTAGAATGTTGTGTGATAAATCTAAGCTTGTTTTGAAAAGAGGAATTGCTGAGTTTATTGCCTCAGTAAATGCAACCTTCCGAACCGGTATTAGAGTCAGACTGGTGCTAAACTTTTAAAGCATATTTTTGAAGCCTGGGAGAATTAACAGGATGCGGTTGAAGTATTTTGTGATCTCTCCAAGGCATTTGATTACGTAGATCACTACACACTAGTTTGAAAACTCCAACACTATGGAGTTCGTGGAGTGGCACTCGATCTTATAAAATCTTATCTATCAAGTCGCCAACAAAAAGTAGGTATTGGCGGTACTACGTACCCAGGGTCTTTAGTGAAAACGGGCGTACCGCAAGGATCAATTTTAGGCCCATTTTTGTTTCTGGCGTATATTAATGATTGGTCCTATATGGCAAATGAATTGTCCAATATAGTTTTATTTGCTGATGACACTTCTCTAATATTTAAGGTTAATAGAAAAGATACAGACCTTACGCAGCTCAATGACACTTTATCAGCTGTATCAAAATGGTTTGCCGCCAATAATGTTATGCTTAATTCCTGTAAAACTAATTATAAGTGCCTGCGAAGTTCTATTTGAATAGATGATCCAAATTCAATCATAAAAAAATCAACTAGAACTCAATTTAGGCATAAATAAAAATCTTGGTTTCGAAATTACATGTACTGTTTGAAATGTTGTAAGCTAATGTATTTAGGGCGTAGACAAATACAGTAGTACCCCACTGATATGGCTTACCGATGTACGTGCGCAGAAGATACATTTTCAAAGCGCGGGATACGCTATTGGTCGGCAGCTGCCGCCATGTTAGCGCGCGCCGTGCGGAGGGGCGTGACTTGCGAGTGAGACGGAACTAACAGCTGCAGTGTATTATGAACCTTATAGTAGTGATCTAAGGTTGATTGTAAGTTTTAAGCATTCTTTCGTCAATCTTCGGGGCCATACTTTCTTTTCTATGCGAACTAAGATACACGACGCGCCTTACCAGTTGGGTACTATTGTACCAATTATATGGTTTGTTTCCCGTAACAATACATTAGATTTTCTTTACACTAGGGTAGCAAACAAGCATACGGCCGGCCTGATGGTAAGCGGTTACTGTAGCCTATAGACGCTGGCAACACCAGGGGTGTCATACCCTTCTTGAAGAGTCCCATGCTGACTCCCTATCATGGACGAATAGATAAGGACAAGCAAGCCCATACAAAAAAGCGTAGCACCGTTGCTTAGTTCTCGTAGGCTATGTAGATGTCACTACGGGTATTGAATCCACGATTTTTAAACGATTTAAAAGTGAAAACGCATTCTGAAGAAAACCTTATCATTGAATCTCATTTGCGATCTTAATAACGCAAAGACAACCGTTAGATGGCGTTGTAATATTAGACAGTACGTACATAGTAGATAGTAGTAATTAGAAAATGAATAATAATAATGCTAATAATCAAAAACTAGATATGTGTTAACATTAAAAAAAAAACTATTATTTTAGTTAGACTTTCAATTGGTCCTAGCTTTTAAACGCTCAACGACTTGATGCGGTAGGCCATTGAGATATATTATTATTATGTCGATGGCGGTAGGCGAATTTGTAAGCTTGCGCAAGAGCCGGCAAGAGCTAACAGCGCGAACACGAAATAATCTAGGTAGGTAGGTATGTCTTCGAACGCAAAAATGATTTAAGAGGACTCAATTCGTCATACTTTTCATACAAAACCTCTGTACTTATTATGGCGTTGTTAAACATTTTTCGTTCGATGTTTTGAACAAATTAGTATTTTGTGCGCTATATCTAGCCGTGTATCTAGGCGTAATTTAAAAAAAGTCTTAAACAAATTCAGTCAAAGCCTCCGAAAAACAGCGTTTTTGCTTGAACTTTGGCCATATCTATAAATTGTAAAAGTAAAGAAAACATATAGATACCAGGCTTGCAAATGTATTTGAGATTCTAAATAACTAACTTTTTTTTCACAAACTTGTAAGATTTTTTCACAAGAAGTATACTCCTGGAACAAGTTTTATGAATGCGAAATCATGAATGACGACCTAGCGAAGCGGCCGCGAGTGATCAGCGGAATTTACCGACTGATAACCGACGGCCCTGATACTGTCTCTATTTTTTCGCAGTCAAACATTACGTTGGATGAAACAACAAGCTTTTAGAATATGCTTGCGTTGAAGTTGCGCCGGCCACAGAGGGCCACCTTAATGTCAAAACTATTTTCAAATACCGTTATTGAACGAATTTCAAAAGAATATTGTTAATTTTAAAAAGATTGTGTCTAAATCGTTTTTCTTTTATTAAGTATATCCATTATACATGAAAAAAAAAACGAATACCTACACGGAGGAACGAACCTCGGATCTTTAAGTTTTTAAACTAAAAAGCAGTATTACAGATACCTATACATCTAAATAGATGATGCGAGCACAGACGCGAGTTAGGTAGGTACTTCGCGTGACAAAATCTGTGCAGAAATGGGCACAATGTTTTTCTTTTGAAACTGTTTCGCGCGGACAGAGAACTCGCATAAGGCTGCATGTCCACCAGAGATGAGGACCGGCGGCGCGTGGAGTCGCCAATGACCTGGGGTGTGACCTTGCTTCCCGCTCCGCCATCCAAACCCCTACCCTCGCACTAAAACATCGCACGCGCTTGCGTTGCTGTGGTTATTATAGCACGATAATGTAAGTAGGGTAAACAGGATAGTTATCGGCACTTAATCATCATACCTATCATTATATTATTTTTAAGTTATAAGAATGGAATAAAAGCTGCTACTTGTAGTCTAATTCAATTGCTCAATTTTGGAGGCCGTATAATTCTAATCAATATGATTTATTTATTTATTTATTTTATTATCATGGAAACAACAGCACTTAAAATTAAATGTACAGTTTGAAACATACTTTTAAAACATTGCCAATTACAGTTTCCTTCTTTTTAAACAATACAAATCATCGTTTTGATATAATAACGAAAAGCAAAAGTGATAATAAACCAAACCTACACGCATATATGATAGGAGCACCTACACGCTACATAAGGACACATAAGACGCGGTGGATTGAGGGAGTAAAAAAAATTACAGGATAATTTCCGACTCATCAATATCGACCATGGTGGCAACAGAATTATAAATTATTTCTACACCTTTCTTTCTTTCTTTTATCAACATTTCTTTGATAGCAGCGGCTTTGTCGGTTTTGGGAGTCCAATTGGCTCTCTCGCATAACCACTCCATGGTTTATGTTTAATATTTTTAACATCAGAATAAATTGTATCTCTAAGTTCCGCATAACTCATCTGGTATTTGAATCAGCCCATCTATTTGTGGAAAGTTTCCGTTTCAGATTCGAAAAAGAATATCTGAAAATTTATCGGCAGAAACATACATGCATTCATTGTTCGATCAGCCGTTAGGGGTCTATGTATGTGGAGGTAAATTATTTTTTTATTTCCCGAACTGTTGAAAAAGCGGTGTAGTATCGTTTTTTGTGTGGTGTCGTGGTCGGGATTATTTGTCTTAAATTACGCTATGAGATCTATCCACAAGTTCCTCAACCATTTCCTGACCACTGAGATATTTGCTCGTGGCAGACAGATAGACAGACCGAAATACGGGCGGAGATCTTTCTATAAATTTCTCAATAATTTCCAGACAGCTAAGATATTTCTTAAGACCTGTCAGTCTGAGGAGAGACTTTAGCTCCTTATGTGTGTTCTACCGCTTGTACAAAGTACAGTTAATAATTTACTGAAAATTCTTATAGGTGATGTAACTGCCTTTCAAATGAATCCTTTTCAGTATCTTTACGGCATTTAGAGGCAAAGCAATCGCAATTTTTTCTGCACAGCTATCTAAATAAAAATAAGAAAATTAAAATTGCGGCCATTCCAACAGGAGAGGGTATGGACATTATTTGAAGATGGTTTTGTCGATACATTTTGTTGTATTACACTACACGCCATTAAAATATCGTTATTCCGAGACCAAACACAGTATATACATTTGTCCAACATGTATAGTTGGACCGCGGTACCCAGGCACGACGACCCAGCCTGGCGGAAGATTTTCCCTTTTTAATGAAGATGTCATTTTTAACCTTGCACATCCATATTGGTGATCCCGACGTATTGGATGGGAAAATTCACAACCCTCCAATCACAGAACATGCAGTAGCACTTCTGAGCAGCTACCAAGCTCATCACTCCCCACCGACAAGCAGTCACACAGCAATCCAGCTTCGCCTTAACCAGTTCCAACGCAGCCGATTCACTGTGCTTCCTGGTCCTGCAAGGCACACATCTGCGACAGCACTCATCGCCCGCACTGTCCACCGCAGCATACGTCTGCATCTCTTCGACTGGCTCACCCTCGCCGGAGTGGCAGTCTCGGCACTACGTGGACTCCCATGGCTCAACCCGTCACAGCACCGACGCAACAGAATACTGCTCAGCCTCGACATGCTACAGACTTCCTAGAAGCACAGGCACTTGCAAGCTATACACAATGACGCAACAATAGACCGACCTCTGGTCTAGGAAGGGAGTAATGTAGCAACCACCTACATAATGGAGTTCACACGCCGATAGATAGATGCAGCTCCAACATCCTGCATCGCGCTTACGAAGTTTTCTCGGCGATATGCATATATAATCATATCAACCTAGGGATGTCCACTGCTGAACATAGGCCTCCCTTCCATTAACTTCCACTTCGAACGGTTTTGGGCCACTTGCATCCAGCGGTGCCCAGCGATTTTGACCAGATCGTCGGTCCACCTGGTGGGAGGTCGTCCCGCTCGGCGCATTCCAGTACGTGGTCGCCATTCGAGAACCTTCATTCCCCATCGGCTATCGGTTCTTCGAGCCGTGGCCGGCCCATTGCCGCTTCAGCTTACTAACTCTACGAGCTATATCGGTAGTTTTCGTTCTCCCCTTATTCGGACCCTGTCACGTAGAGAGATTCTGAGCATAGCTCGTTCCATAGCGCGCTGAGTGACTCTGAGCTTATTTATTCGGCCAGCAGTAAAAGACCACGTCTCTGTTCCATATGTCATCACTGGTAACACGCACTTGAAGACCTTTGTCTTCAGACTCTGAGGTATTTTAGACGTGAAGATGTGCCGGAGCTTCCCGAACGCTGTCCAGCCAAGTTGGATTCTTCGATTGACCTCTTTGTCGAAGTTGGACCTACCTAGTTGGACAATTTATCTTAGGTAAACATAATCGTCTACAACTTCGAGAACAGTGCTCCCAACAATCATCGGCATTGGCGGAATATGAACATTAGACATAATTTTTGTCTTGTCCATATTTATTTTGAGGCCTACCTGTTGGGAACTCTGTTGAGATCATTGAGCATGATGTTCAAAGCTTCCAGCGATTCCGCCATTATGACTATAGCATTGGCAAATCGAAGGTGAGTGATGTGTTCGCCATTGAAGTTGATGCCATATCCCTTCCAGTCCAAGAGCTTGAATACATCCTCCATTACAGTGGTGAAGAGTTTCGGGTTTTTTTTTTTTTTTATACCACTAAGGTGGCAAACAAGCATACGGCCCGCCTGATGGTAAGCAGTTACCGTAGCCTATTGATGATTGCAACACCAGGGGCATCACTCGCGCGTTGCCGACCCTGAAGAAATCTCTTCACACCCTTTTTTAAGAACCCCATGCTGTACTCCAATGGGAAAAACACGGCGGGGAGTCTTACACCCTTCTGCAACTGGATTGGTACCGTACTCACCTCCTGGACTCAGATCGACATGGTGGCTTTGCTGTACAAACACTTCAACACTTCGATATAGCGATAGTCGATTTGGCATCGCTGTAGACTCTGTAACACCGCCCATGTCTCGACTGAATCGAAGGCTTTCTCATAGTCCACATACGCCAGGCATAATGGCCGATTATACTCCTCAGTCTTCTGTATAATCTGGCGGAGTGTATGTATGTGGTATATGGTACTAAAGCCTTTACGGAAACCGGCTTGTTCGGCCGGCTGGAAGTCGTCAAACCTACGAGCGAGACGATTCGTAATGACTCTCAAAAACAGATTATAAACGTGGATTAGGAGGGATATCCGGCGGTAGTTCTTCAATAGAGCCTTATCGCCTTTCTTAAAGAAGAGCACCACCATGCTTCCACTCCATACCTTTGGCGTTGTACCTTCGTGTATGACGGAATAAAATAGCTTCTGAAGGACTACAAGTACCGGTTTACCACCCGCTTTCTAAAGCTCTGTTGTAATTCCGTCTTCACCCGCCGCCTTGTTGTTTTTAAGCTGTTTCAGAGCCATTCTAATCTCGTACAGGCTGACGTCCGGGATATCTTCGGTGTAATATCGGGTCAACTTGGCTCTTGCGTCACTGACCGGTAATGTATCTGGTTTGGGTGACGAGGTGTACAGCTGTCCATAGAACTTCTCGATCTCTGGCTTTGACGTAATGATGTTGCCGGTATCGGTCTTCAGCTTGGTCAGTTAGCTTTGACCAATAGTCCTGTTTTATTTCCTCTTCAATAAATGACTTATTAAAGAGGCGTATATCGTGTCACATTGCGTTTGAGATCTGTCTATTTAGCTGCCGATATTCGGCTGTATCAGCTGAAGACTGCAAACTCATTTCACGTCGTCGCTTCATGAATTTGAAAGTTTCATCTGAGAATTTTTGGGTTCTATTCGTACGGCGGGTTATATGTTTTTAAATAATTGTGTATATGGATTTTATATCTGAAATAAATGTATTATTATTATTAAAGAATTTAGATCCTACCGCATGGACAGTTTCCACGAGCCTGTTGTTTGTATCGTCCGCTGTCAGGCAATCATCCAGGCATTGAAAGCTATTCTGAAGTTCGAGCTGAAAGCTTTCAGGGTCCTGGATATAGGCAGTTTGGAGTTGGAGCGTAGACTTTACCAGACATCTCCACCTGGATGTTCAGGTTCAGTGTGCCTCTTACTAATTGGTAGTCGCTGCCGGTCTTAACCCTGTTGATCACAGAAACAACACTGAAGATTTGCCACTTTGTCGTCAAGATAAAGTATATCTCGTTTTTGGTGGATCCATCGGGGCAGGTTCATTTCCTGTGTGACCGCTTTTTGAAAAAGGAGTTCATCATAAAGAGTCCCTCCAACTCTATGAAGTCAGCCAACCGTTGGCTCCTAGGATTCCTCTGCCCAATTCCAAGCTGCCCTCAGCTCATCGTCATTTCTTATGCCTAGCTTCGCGTTAAAGTCCCCCATCAATACCATATAGTGAGTTTTAGAAGCATGTATGGCTCGTGAGATATCATTGTATGACAATGTCTCTATCTCGTCATCTGGGTGTGATGAGGTCGAAGCATATACCTGGATGACCTTCAGCGAATACCCTTTGGTAATACTGAGTATCAGGTATGCGACTCTCGGTGAGACACTCTCTATCCTCACTATATTTTTGATGAGGGGCTTGCGGACATTAAACCCGACACAACCCTGTGACAGACAGGTGATCACCCTCCCGGTAGAAGAACAGGTTGCCGGATTTAAGGATTATCGTGTGCTCCCCCTCTTCGGACTTCTGATAAACCCATTATATCCTATCGCAACCTGTCCACTTCTTCCTCCAGCTCAATGAGCTTCTCGTCGGTCCTCAGAGTCCGTACATTGTATGTTACCAGGTCAAGTCGTCGTTGCTGGTAGTCGGATCTCTGCCGAAGACTCTTAGCACCCTCTGCCCCGCCGTTACCGTGATCGCTACCGTAGCCCAGGGACTAGGGGCCGTGACTGTGTGTTGTGTACCATATTAAGGGGTTTTGCCGTAATCACCACGCTTGGCAGACGGGTTGGTGATCGCAGTGGTGATGACGTTACTCAGGTAGACGCTGCTGTCCGTCCCCTGGTGTATTCCCTTAGTCGCCTTTTACGACACTCAGGATTGGAAGGGTTGGCCCTATTCTATGCCGGGAGCCACACGGCCACATGTATATATAGAACTGTCCAACATGTACAGTTGAACCGCGATGCTTAAAGAAAGAGTCCCGTGTATCCAGACTCTTCTGGCTCATTGAGTTCATGGTTAACAGTAGGCCCCTGACTTATGTACCGCTTGACCATGTAAACAATTTACCCCTAATACCGACTTTCTTCTGACTAAGTCACTTGGACAGTTTTCTGAGCACAACTTCTATGACGAGGCTAGCAAGATACAGGTGCTGGCTGACTTAATGTGGTGGAGATGGGTTAACCTGCCGACACTAACACGACATGACAAGTGGTTTAGAGTAAAAGAACCCCTTGCTGAAGGGGATCTGGTGATAATTGCTGAATACCAGATGCCACGTAACATGTGGTTTGGTTACGTGGTATTGTTTGCAAAACGTACCCTGGTAGTGTTGGTCAGGTGCGGGTTGTGGATGTTATGACAGGACCTGATGTGACTGGACAGCGACGACTCTACAGATGACTTGCGACAAAGCTGTGCAAGTCAGACGTCTGCCGCTCCTCATCTTAAGTATTTATTTATTTTATTTTTACGATTTGAACACCATGATAGGGTTTGATAGGACGACGTTTTATATCGACATTTTTTTTCCAAAAATATTAATTGTTTACTTTCAAGACAAGCAGGTTTGATTTCACCGCAATTTCGATTATAATACATTTAAACTTGCAATTGTGATTCACTAAAAAGAACACAAGAAAATATACTATTTTTCATTTTATTTTTACCACTCCGAATTCTGGGTTGGAACTCAGTCGTGACCTAATCTTCACATTTTTTTTTTCAAGTTTTGGGAATATGGTAGAAATGTAGCAGCACACCAGCCGGGCTATTGCGTATCTTTGGTGGTAACCATAACGAACACCATTTATTGATTTTATCCAATGACGTGCGTGGCATGACGATGACCATTCATGAGCCCTGATTGGATGAAATTCATAAATGGTGTTTGTTACAATTACCACCAAAGTTACGCGGTAGAACCCCAGGATCCTCCGAAACCAGTCAATTTTGAAAGATTAGGTATAGTTTAGAGTAGTGTTTATTATTATTATTATTTTAGTATACTTAATTTAGTTGTTTACAGGTGAAAATAATTTGGCGGTTAGATCATTTTTGATCCAAATAAAATTCAACTTTTTCAATAAAAAAAAACAGCAAAAATTTTAAAGTTTAAACCATCCAAATGAATGACTGCTAGGGCTAAGTTCGATTTCGTCGGTAGGTTTGGTGAGAGGCTGACTGGCCTTCCCTCTGGAAGTCACGCTTTCTGGTCTCTTGCCAAAGCTGCTGAAGGAAACTTTTGCCAGTCGTCCTTGCCACCACTCCGTAAGCCGGACGGAAACTTGGCCCATAGTGCAAAGGAGAAAGCTGACCTTTTGGGCTCTCTCTTTGCCTCGAACTCGACTTTGGATGACAGGGGCGCCACACCGCCTACCATCGCGTAGTGTGCTAACTCCATGCCGGAGATAAGCATTACCCAACGGGAGGTCCGGCGGGAACTGCTTTCTCTGGACATCCATAAGTCAAGTGGGCCAGACGGCATACCGGCAGTGGTTCTGAAGCGGTGTGCTCCTGAATTGTGTCTAGTATTGATGCGTCTTTTCGCACTTTCCTACACCAAAAAGGAAGTCCCGTCTTCGTGGAAGACTGCCCACGTGCACCCAAAAAGGGCGACAGATCAGACCCGACGAACTGGAACAGGCCTATCGCCATCACCTCCCTTCTCTCAAAAGTCATGGAGCGTGTGATCAACACGCAGCTTTTGAGATACCTGGAGGATCACGAGTTGTTGAGCGACAATATGGCTTCCGCCACAGTCGCTCAACTGGTGACCTACTTGTGTATCTCACACACCGTTGGCCCCTTAGTCTGAGGAGAGACTTTGCCTCCTTATGTGTGTTCTACCGCTTGTATAACGGAGAGTGTTCTAAAGAATTGTTCGACTTGATGCCCACAGCTACTTTCCACCATCGCAACTCTCGCCATCGACGGGGAGTTCATCCTCACATATTGAAACCAGAATTGTTTCGAATTGCGCGGGCTCAGATTGTGGAATGAGCTCCCCGCCGTGGTTTTCCCATTGGAGTACATCATGGGGTTCTTCAAAAAGAGTGTGAAGAGATTTCTTTATGCGATATTCTTATGGCGATATTCGCCTGCAGTCAGCGACATACTACGTAGGCACAACGTTATCGCGCGTTTAAATCGCGGTGTTCACAATACATTGCGCGCTCGAAAATGACAATTTCTATAACCGATCATTAGCGAGGTGAATGCCTTTCACAATTTGATTAGTGGCATTAGGTGTAGCCTTTTCGCGAAGTTTGCGTTACCATGCAAAATACACCCTGTATATATATGAAAAAAGGAGGAGGTTCTACATTTCCAAGAGTAATGTTACTACCTAGGTATAAAAATTGTAAGTCCACTAAGTGGTCGTGAACTGGTATAATCACCCTACGTAAGATGATTAAATAAAACCAAATTATGGATAAAAATCTCTAATAAATTATAATATATTTTTTTTAATAAACAAATGACCAAAACAATTGTTTTTCTTAATGATTAGTACCTATTCATTGGGCACATAATGTGGGCTGCGTTTCTAAGACGAATAAAAAGTCACGGTGTATTTAGTAGTTGTGTTTACGGTTGGGTTTGTTCCCGGGAATAAACCCAACTTCGAGTAAATTTCCAATTTGGTGGGAAAAACCCGGGAATTTTCCCATTGGCTGGGAAAATACTCAAATGGTCACAGTTACTAGATTTTGCGTAGGTATAGCGAGAGACACCTTAACAAAATCGTTTGAATAACATTTAACAAGATTTCTATTAGGGTTATACCACGGTCATACACATATATCATACAATAAAAAATATATTTTTTTTGTGATGAAGGAGTGCATTGTTTTTAAAAAAGTGACGTGTTGTAGTGGATAGGCGGCGGTCCCACACAATTACCACGCCATGGTAAGTACATAGGTACTCGTCCGACTCGAAGTCGGGAAGTGTGATAGGTACTCGGTTCAGTCCGCGCAAGGTCCGCGTGGGTCCGCGCGTAGGTAATGTAGGTACATACAACAGCGAATATGATTAAAATAACAATCAAAAGCATCTAAAAATATTTTTTTAGGTACAACTAGCCACTTGAGTATTTTCCCGCCGTTCGGGAATTTACCCGTATTTTTCCATTCTTTCCCGTATTTTCCCTTATTTTTTTTTTAGTTGTGTTGTTCATTTTCTCGTTCAAAAAGAAAGTCCGTAAGTAAATGATGCATCGTCAGTTAGAGGACTATGGAAAGTTGGTTCAAAATTTGATTTAGGCCCGGTTTCAATAAACAAAAACGAATCGTTTTGCTTACCAATGGTAGGTTTTTTTATTGCCAAACTGGGCATATAGATCATTTCATAAGCTAATTTTAGCTGTGATAGCTACTTCCATATGGGAGGGTCTGATATGCAAAGCTTTGAGGTCTTTGCTTCATTTTTAGTAAAGATATAAGAGTCTTAATTTTAACAAATCTTAACTGATACCGGTCGGTAAATTATTGAAACCGGGCCTTAGTTGTCCTGAACCTACCCAGAACCTAACAACTAACAAATGAAAGTAAATAAAAGAAAAAAGAATCCCTTCAACTGTGATTTTAAAATTAATTAAATTGACTAACATTTTAATCAAAATTTATCCTTAAAATAATACCATTATAATCTAAAATAGTGTACCTACCCAACCTACTTATAGTAAGCTGTGCTAATGCGTTCTGTACCTACCTACTTGTGTGGCGACAAGCACAGCTACAAGTCTCGCTCGATCAAGTAAAATACAAATTGTGAGCGCGGTCATCCAATCTATACAATTCTACTTATATCTACACATATTCCGTATCTGTCGTCAACAAATCCATCTATCGTATTGCTAAACAACGCCATCTATTTATAGTGTTATCATGTAATGCATGGATTTTACAGTAAGACGATATTAGCGCTCCCGTGTCTTTTTTTGGCGACTTATATCATACTCAAAATTAAGCGCCATCTAGGTTTAATACGAAATTTCGGCAAAGTTCCGAGACACGCTCAAATGTATGGGGCTTGTCACTCTAGACACTTTACTCTATGCTCCCTATATAACACACTTGTTATAATTACAGAAAATTGGGAAAACTACGAACCGGAGCATGAAAAAAGTCAAGCGCAGGTTGAAGCGGATCCACATTGTGAAGACGACGACTTTAATGTAAATACTTTAACTGTTATCATTTTATTCTGAAGCGAATGTTCTTAATGCATGTCCGGGATGGGAACTTAATTTCATGTTCGCGCAACATTCATTCAATTGAGAACTTTATAAAGTAACAACATAAGTTGTGAACAACAGACTCAGGGCGACTCTGTTGTTCACAACTTAACTAATTTTAATCTCACTATGTCTCTTTCTAACAAAGAACATAAGAAAAGTATGTAAGAAATTAAATGGTCTTGCGTGGCCACTGACCCGCCCATAAGGAGCGAAGACGAAGCCTAAGATGAAACACGCTTACCCAGAAGAAACCTATTCACTATGGCCTTGAAAGTCCCGAGATTATAGGCGTCAGGAAACAGACGCCGGAAGCAAGTTCCACTCCCTTGCTGTCCGCATTATAAATGAGGATGGAAAACGCTGTGTCAGTATTTTCGGTATGTCTACAACGTACAGGTGAAAATTTTCCCGGCGTCTTGTGGTTCGGTGTAAAAATGGGGATGGTGGAATAAGGTTGAACAATTCCTGCGCACACTCTCCAAAATATATCCTGTAGAAAACCGATAAGCAAGATACTTTTCATCGATGGTCGAAGCTCGTGAGTTTCGCCTTAATTAAAGACTCATCTCCGATGAGTCTCCTGGCTCGGCGGTCTATTGAGTCGAGGGTCTCAAGCTGGTACTTAGCGGATCCATCCCAAAGATAGCAGCATTACTCCATTAACCGGACTTTTGCTTTATAAAGTTGGAGCAACTGCCCAGGCGTGAAGTACCGCTTGACCTTAGAGAGGATACCCAGCTTTCTGCCAAAGTTTATTTTGGCTGTTAATGAAAAATTAATTTAAAATTAGTTTAGTGCGATTTACAACAGAACAACAACATTAAAATACTGCAAGGCATGCATGTGATTAGCTACTTAAAAATCGTGATTTTTACCGTTAATAATTACATTACAGATGGACGCAGACTACGACCCGAAAAAAATCCGAGAGAATCTTCTAGAACAAATACAAAGCACAATGGGAAAGAAACGACGCAACCGCAAGAAGAAATCCAAGTTGGCCCAACTATTGTCCACGGACAAACCTAAGTTCGTACCGACTGTACTTGATAACACTTATGCTCAGTACATGGACGAGTATTACAAGATGGATTGTGAAGATATTATCGGAGGGGACTTGCCTACACGGTTTAAATACCGGGAAGTTGTGCCTTGTGACTATGGATTGACTATTGAAGAGGTTAGTTGCTTATTTGCGGACTTTGTTTGTTTTTCATGACTGAATTAAAGACAAGCACCTCCACCTTACAGCATCGCAGCTGAATATATAAATATCCTGGGACATTCCTCACACGCGGTCATCTGATCCCAAACTATACAGAGCTTGTACTATGGAAACCAAATAACTGATATAATACATATACTTTTTTGTTTGTAAATACATACTTAATTTACATAATTACACCCAAACTCAGGATATGCAGATATGTTCATGCACACAAATGCATGTCCTGTGTGGGAATCGAACCCACGACCTTCGCCGCGACAGGTGGAATCTTATTACTGTGTGGTTGTTTTCCTGCGGTTTTCATTTGGTTTTTTGGCGGCTCACGATACATATATAAACAAAAAAATACGTGGGTCTCTGTCCTAAAACGCCATGTAACATAGTAATTCGCAAAAAATTATTCAATGAGACAAAAATATTGTAGTCTCATTGGTTGAATTTTGGGATAACTTGTTTTTAAATGGTTATAAAGTGACAAACTACATATTTATAAGTATTTTACTAAGATTAATATATTATTTCAGATCCTTCTAGCGGATGATAAAGAACTAACTCAATGGGTGCCTCTCAAGACTATAGTGAAGCACCGACCGCAGAACGTAGAGAAGGGAGATGTAAAGGTCTACGCTCAGAAGGCAGCTGATGTTAGGCTCAAGAAGAAAGTGCTGCCTAGTCTGTTCAAGGATTTGCCTGAGTTAGTTATAATTTTTTGTCTATAATGATCCAAAAGGTTTAATTAAAGGTTATATTTGAGATATCTTGAATCTGCTAATATTGAGATTATGTTACAGTTCATTATTTCAAGTGATGTCGAAACTAAAAAAGCAGTTCATGTCGTTTGACATAATAATAATTATTGTCATGTTTACAGGGAACCAGAAATTGTTGTACCCGTGGAAGAGGCCACTAAGAAAAAGAAGAAGAAGAAGAAAAAGAATAAAAATAAAGAGAAGGAAGTTAAAACAGAAAATGAGCCGACTGACATTGATCATACGGATAAAAATGAGGTTATTGAAGAAACGCCTAAAAAGAATAAACATAAAGAAGAAAATAATACAGTAGAGGCTGCTGAAGTAAACGTAGAAGAAGAAATTAATGCAGAAGTTACTGAAAAGAGTAAAAAGATGAAAAAAGGTAAGCTGAAGGAAATTCTCGATGAAGCTCCAGAAGATAAAAATACAGTGGTTAGTAACCAAGAAGGAAAGAAGAAGAAAAAGAAAAAACAAGTTGGGTTTATAATCGAAAGTGTAGACCATGAGGAAAATATACCTTGTCAAAGTGCATCAACTGTAAATAACAAAAAAGCTAATCTCAAGAGAAAACTACCAGATGCGGAAGTTACGAAAAATCCAAAAAAGAAGAAAAAGAACAAGAAGAATAGCGATACTTCTGCCTCTAATAATAATATGGCGAAGAATAACAAGAAGAAACTTTTCAAAGCTAAATTAAAATCTAAGGATAATAAAGACGGTAAATCTGATAATCCACTCAATATGCTGTCTGATGAAAGACTGAAGGCATACGGGTTGAACCCTAAGAAATATAGGAGCTTCTTGAAATACAAAAAGTTCTAAAATGTATATAGATAACAACTTGTATTAAAATAATGTAAATAAAATGTATATTATTTTATCAAATGAATGCAGTTTTTTTTCTATAAAGTCTTGACATTAGTTTTTAGAGTTGAAGTAATGTCTAACAATAACAAAATAATATCTTGGTGAATTCTTTACACACGGCTATCTAGTCAAACTAAGGTGAGCTTGTGCAATGGAAACGAGATGACGTATATACCTACTCATATAGATAATTACAGTACAGAAATATCATGAGTTCTTGACTCGTTCCGTTGTCTTTTTGGAAGTGGGCAAGAAGTGGGGTTGAGAATCGAAATCTATGAGACCTGTGGCGTGAGGTATCGGGGGTATCTCACACACAGCTCACATGTTTGTACTCTTTGGTATCTCACCAACGTTACGTAGTACCTTGGTACGTATTTAAATGATCATAATCTAATCTCACAAACAAGAATCTTATATAATATGATAAGATTCTTGCTCACAAACTACCAAGAGAACTAAAGTTTCTAATCTCTATGGTTTGGTATGTCCAACCAAAAAGAAAAAATATACTCACTATTTATAACAAAATTAAATACTCTTCTTCTTCCCTGTATTCAAAGTTATTGGATGGATTTATTAAAAATACAAAGGTATTATATTCTTTTAAGATCGATGTCAAAAGTCGCAAACATCGACATCCTTCATTCATTCCGTTTGTGCTCTGCCGACCGACGAAATTAAGATCACGTTGGTTCACCGAGCTTTCTTCTTCTTCTTAGGTTTAAGTTTGGCAACCAAATCCTTTTTATAAGGACTTCTTTTTGCTATTATTATATATTATTTCAAAATACTTATCGATGTTTTTAAGAACGAAGTTGCATCCCTAAACGTTCTAAATCGGAGCGATGCGATTACTGCATGCTATTTATGGAAGTAGAGCGGTCGGAAAATAACTGTTCTAACTGCGATTACACCTTCCTATTTCCTAAGTTAGGAACCTAAAAATAGGATAGTGTAATAACTACTTTAGAAATATGGCAACAAAATTGAAAGTGACAGTCGCCGACGGATAGAAAAAAAAATACAGTTGTCAATTCACTCTTTTCGACAAGTCTCTTTTTCTTCGGCGAGCCGTGGTCGGAACCAGGTAAAATATTTCTATTTCTCTTTGTACTGAATATTGAAATAAACATTGTAATTTATCAATTTAAAGTGCTGAATCAATTGTGTGTTGTTTTAATCTGTAAATATGTGATAATTATTACGATGGAAATGGATTTCTAACTTAACCTTCAAATTTACTACGATAATCTTATATTTTGCCTTTAAAGTAGATCATGGCGTTATTTTATTTAAAGCGTCATGAGTGGACACGGAGGCTACATAATTGGCCTCGAACGCTGATTCCCAAACTAACCCTTTGTTACGTTTGCAACAGTTTGCGGCGACATTCCTCAACTCGAAAAAAGTCAATTTTCTTGAATAAGTGACACGTGCTAATGAATATATTTGACCACTAGCTCGCCAAAATGGTGAACAACAGGGTCCCATCAGTGTTTTCGAAGACATACGTGACGCCTCGCCGTCCTTTTGAGAAGGCGCGTCTCGACCAAGAGTTGAAGATCATCGGAGAATATGGTCTCCGCAACAAGCGCGAAGTGTGGCGCGTGAAGTACACCCTCGCGCGCATCCGTAAGGCTGCCCGTGAGCTGCTTACCTTGGAGGAGAAGGACCCCAAGAGGCTTTTCGAAGGTAAGCATTTGACAACAATTCGTTATTTATAGGTTGAGTTTATTGTCACATGGAACACCATTGTATTGATATTTTTTAAATTCTTGTGAATTGTAACCCTTATTATTGTTTCTTCATACAACATGTGCTCATCCCATCCATGCTTTATTTCCAATAGCGATAAGTTTAGTGACATGTGGTGTTTTTGTAATAAATTTCAATGGTTTAATGATTATTTTGATATTATAAGGGAATATTGGAATAGTGCATGGTTTCATGAAGTGAAGAAATCATTGAGAATATGGATTAAAAACTGAATTGAACTAAACCTGTGTAAGCATGTATTAGATACACAATGTACACATGGCTATACATTTCCAGTATAAGCTGATCTCGCATTGTATAGGATTTCTGTACAATGAGAGGTCTAATCAGCTTATATAGGATATGTATAGCTTGATCTGTAGCCGTGTGTACATGTAGTAGGCTAAAGTGGAAAATTACTGGTTCTAATAGTTAGCGTGTTCTTCTCAAAATCTTAATGATGAAAATTATCTGGCAACCTCTTATCAGATATTAAATTGTTGACTACCAATACTCTGACAAACCAAAGCTTTTAACTAAATAATTTGCTTTCATTCACATTTAAACTTATTGATGAATAAATTTTCCAGGAAATGCCCTTCTCCGTCGTCTGGTCAGGATCGGAGTGCTCGATGAGAAGCAGATGAAGCTTGATTATGTGCTCGGTCTGAAGATTGAGGACTTCTTGGAGCGCCGTCTGCAGACCCAGGTCTTCAAGGCTGGTCTTGCCAAGTCCATCCATCACGCCCGCATCTTGATTAGGCAGAGGCACATTCGGTAAGAAAATAATTTAAGAACTTATCCATATTAAATTTAAAATGATACCTGATATCATGTCATATCAAGATTTAAAATTTAAGGTTAACTTTTTGGCCATGTGGACACAAATTTTTAAATTTATCATTTCATGGTTTTTGACAATTAAAATCAAATGCAGGTAGTGAATGCACGTGCAGCATCTGAAGCAGCTGCCTGACTTTGAATCTATTGTATTCTTATAGACCACTTGAATCTCAACTATGTTGAATTCAATGTCTTGAAATTGTAAGCTCTTTTGAGCTGTGGCAAAGGTAAGGTATAAAATTAAGTCATCATTGAAAGAGTTGAAAATCTTATTACTTGTCAACATTCTAGTAAAATCATAAACCAACTTTCCTCTATGGTTACACTTGCTATCTCATTCCCAGGGATATAGAATTGCCTATGTCAAATTTAGATAGACAATATGCCTATACTGGGTGGAGATATCGAGGTATAGAATGAGGTATTAGTAGATATATTGGCAATTTATTTAATTTGTTACTTATTGTGGTAATGTATTGAGCATTTCATGACAACTTAAGACATAATGACTTATCATAATATTTGGTAATCCACAGCGTCCGCAAGCAAGTGGTGAACATCCCTTCATTCATAGTCCGCCTAGACTCTGGCAAACACATTGACTTCTCACTGAAGTCACCGTTCGGCGGCGGCAGGCCCGGCCGCGTCAAGAGGAAGAACCTCCGCAAGGGACAGGCTGGTGGTGCCACCAACGATGAAGAGGAAGACTAGACTAATAAACTGTTGTTTATAAACTATTGACGATTTTTATTGCTACATTATTACCTTTTTGGTAGATTAAGATCCAATTTTTCAACTGCTAGATGAGCAGTATCTCATTTTGATTTGGAACAGTAAAATTCTTGTCAGTAACAATGTTATAACATTTATTACCAATAAAATACTCTTATGGTGATGATTGTTCTATAAAATAAAGTACATTTGCTTGGTTCCATAAGTCCCTAGGAGGGCAATGTTGGAAGTTTACAATTCTAATGATTTAAAAGATTGATAGCTATTATTTTCCCTGTTCATGAATAAATTGAAGCTTGCATTTTGTTCAGTGCTTAAAAATGGAAACTGCAACAGTACTTTAACTATTTTATTTTCTTTGTATAGGCCAGTATATGACCACAATGTCACCATGGTTAGTGATGATGTGGCTGACGGTGGTAAGCACAAAGCGTAGAAGCGTCTCAAGTGCAGCTGTCTGAACACACACCATTCAGCATTATATATAACATTTACAATATAATACTTCCGTATAAACCTAGGATCTATATCTTATTGTTATCACCATCACAGTTTAACTTGGTGTCATTTAACTTTTCCATGACTTCCTTTGTGTCTTCGCACTCTTGAAGCTGTTCAAGACAAATATCTAGAATTTTCTCGAGGCCTCTTGCTGTCTGCTCTGAGGGGTAGACCTCTATATCTGGAACATGGATGAACAGGGTCCTCGTGTTATCCACACTGAGGGATGTATAATAGATGTACTCGCAGAGGTATCTGAAAGTAAAATTGAATTATTTAGTACTTTTCAAGTATTAAAACAATTATAGAGAAGATATGTAGGTACCTATGTACTCGAAAACCTTGTTAGCCATTTACCGTACATTCAGTACAGTACGTACCTAATACTTTTTCCTTCATAAAATAATTTGCATCAACGATTTACTAAGTAGGTAAAATCCTATACTATTGAACGATTAATATTTATTTAAAATATAAGTAGGTAGGTATATGGATCTTTTGCGATCTCGAAAACGGCTCTAAAGATTCGATGAAATTGGCTATATGGTGTTTTTTATTAAATCAATGTAGCTACTTCTCAACTCTGGGAAAACGCATTATTCCATGCTTTCACGATGATCGCAAGATCGGTAATTTCGCTGTAGCATGGACCAGTGGTAAAAGCGTTAGAATTCGGTCTGGTAGGTCGTGGGTTCGATCCCCTATCCTGTCTAATATTTCATAGTTTTTGACCTTTTGTTTGTACACCGAGCAAAGCTTGGCTAAAGACATGGCTCTCAAATTCACGTAATACTTTACACAGGCACCTGCATAATTTTATTCAAGAACGAGGTAGGTAGGTTATTAGTAGATATTCTGTGATTTGCTAAATTACTGGAGTTATTGACTTTCTACACTTTAAAATCAGATATGTAGGAAGTTATTATAGTGTACAAACAACATAATATAACAAGATAATAAATGTATTCTTCAAAACGTATTTCCATTGATATGATAAATTATCTGTGTGATAAGTATTTACCCAACACATGCCCAACACTTATTTACTTATCATTTTATATACCTACCTACCACTCTATCGATCACGCTATCAGTCACTCCATCCAAATACAATGTTTTGTAACTTAGTTATTTACTTCCTATAATTTATGCAGTAAATAAATCTTATAATGTGCAATTTGCTTATGAAATGTTCTCCTTTGTTCTAATAGTAAAATACAATTACATTGAGTGATGGATTAATGTTTATTTATACTTAGGAGTACAATGCGAAACTTAGTTTATTCTTGAAACAAATAATTTAAACAATTTAAATTATATGCAATATGCATGTAAAGTTGCACATTTAATCTGTTGCCAAGCACTTGTTAGACCTGGCAGTTGCAATGAAAGCTTCCACCTTTTAGGTAATTACTCATATTTGAACATTAACAGTCAACTGTGGACTGTTGGGCTATCTTTTTGCCTGCTTGTCTTCTGACATATAGGGTTACTTAGGGGGGAAGACTGGAAGGTGACTAGGGAGGGCTGAATATAACAAATAATTTAACCTCTATGCCAGTGTTTTTGTGATCTGTGGGTCGCGACCCCAAGGGGGGTCGTGAAACCTTAGTTGGGGGGTCGCCGGCAGAAGGAAAAGGTCAAGGTAGACTTCGCGTAAGCGGGCGTCCAACTTACCTCTCACTTAGTTGCAAACACTACAAACTTCTCGCGGCGTCTTGCAGACTAATAAGTAAAGGTATCAAAATAAAGAAAATCATTATCTTAGTCTTTTAATCTATAAATTCTTTTACTGTCTTGACAAGGGGGTCGCCAGAATTTTTTAAACTGTAAGGGGGTCGCGAAATCAATAAGATTGAAAAAACTGCTCTATGCCACCAGCCTGTCTCAGGGTCAGCTCACACTGAGATGCAACATGACGCGGCGCGCACTTCGATAGCGATACAATTAAGAACTTTACCACAAAAAAGGTCGAACACGACGCTTCAAGACGTTATGAGTCGCGTATCACGAATTCTCTCACTGATATGTGTACCTTTTTGTGTAGTAAATAAAGTTCTATATTGTATAGCCATCTTAAAAGTGTGTGCCGCATTGCATCTCGGTGTGAACTGACAGACAGTAACAAATCTTAATGGGAAAAAAATATAAAAACACTTTCTCAGTAATAGAGTGGTCTGGAACTGGAACCGATTACCTGAGGAAGTAGTATCTGCTACCTCAATAAACAGTTTTAAAAACAAATTGGACATCTGGACAAAGATTAAAAAACTTGAAAAGTGAACTATGTATAAGTGCAGAGTGACTTTCAACGCTGTGTGAAATAGACACATCAGCTTACAAGCTGCTCGTCTATAAATAAATAAATAAAAATATATTGAAACCTTACCTGCCAGCATCCTTCGAAGATACTGCACTAGATTCTCCATCAGGTATATTGGCATCATTGAACTCCTTGCAGATCCGTTCTACATTCAGCTTGGTGTGCAGACGGATTGCACCATCGGCTAGGCACACATGGTTAGCTGGACATTTTTCAAAGTAGTCCATCCGTTGATAGCCCTTCCTGTGAGCCTGCATCTCCAATGTGAAGCATTTTGCTTGGGCTGATACACCACAATGGATCATTAACTGGAATAGTTTGATTTATGGTCAGTGATGAGATTTCGTCGTGATTGTCTTGATAAAATTATGAAGGATATTGTAAGAAGGCAGAATTTATTCATTATTGACTTTTTATATATTTATTACTTATAAAAGCATTAAATCCTAACTTCCATACTAATCCTAACTAATATTATAAATACAAAAGTGATTTTGTTTGTTACACCTTCACGCCTCAACTAGTCAACGGATCATCATGAAATTTGGCATGCACATACTCTATTTATGGAGAAGGATATAGGCTACTTTTTATCCTGTGCATGCGGATGAAACCGCGGGGGACAGCTAGTAATGTCATAAATGCGAAAGTAACTCTGTTTGTTTGTTACACTTTTACACCTAAACTGCTGAACCAATTGCTATGAAATTTGGCATGCAGATAGCTTATGGTATGGAGAAGGACATAGGCTACTTTTGGTCCCAGGAACGGGGGTGAAACCGCGGGAGGCAATTAAATATAATAAAATAAATTATTTGTGACTGTTTGCTACATTTTCACTACTGAGCTAACAAACTGAATTTGATCAAATATAATGGACCCTGGAAATAAACTTAGGATACTAAATAGCCTGTGAACGCAAATGGAGATTTGGAACTAAACGAACAGAATTCATGAACGAATGAAATTAAAACGTACCGTTAACGGCTGGAATGTTTATACAGAAAATTATATAAAACTGTTAATAGCTTACCTTTGGTGTGTGTGTTTCCCACAGAGCGGGGACGAACTCGTCAACATTCTCGTAAGTAACAGGTATTTCCAGCACAACTAATTCAATGTTGTGTTTTTTTTCAACTTTTTCCTTATTAATTAATTTAACAGCCTCCCAGCTCGCATTTACAGGATGTCCAGGGAAGGGACCAAATCCCGTTATGAGAATGAGAGGCTTAAACATACAATCGAAATCGTTGACCATTTTCTATTAAAAGTATCACGTATAAGTTTTTAAAACGATAATTAATATGAAACTCAGTGAGTTCAGTTCACTGTTTACTTATTTCAACTTATTTTGACACTGACAGACTGTTTAGTCAGCTGATTTTTTCTTCGTTGTTGGCATTATGAATTTTCTTTTCAGACAGGTGGCTTTGGTTGCTTCAACCATTCGACCGTCTGTAGAGCCCATAGTCTGCGTTCCGGGGCAGCAAATAGTAGCTTTGGAGCATCGACTTTAGTTTTAATTTTGAACTGTCAAATTATAATCATTCATTCTTTTCTCATCAATCATTCGTTCAATATCGGGCAACGTCCGTGTAGTACATGGCGCGTTTTAGTTTTTCCACAAATTACAATGATTTCTTCATAGTAGTTACTGAAACATTAATTTAATTACAGTTTCTTTAAACTTAACAACGTAGTGTAATAGTTACAACAAAATAACGAAACCAAAATAATCCAAGGTGTTTACCTTGCTTTTAGGTTATGTTAGTGCTGAATCCATATTTCTTAGTTATAACCAATTTAGAATGACGGAAGGGGATTCTAGTAATAATTGTCGAGTGGTGGCGTTATCATGCCCCTTCGTGAAGAGAAAAGTAGAATGTGCTGGTGCGGCATTTCTGAGATATTTCAATATAAAATGCTACGGGGACGATGCTCTGTTGGAAACGTCGAAGTTGAGCGAGAAAGCCGAGGAGGTCACGTTCGACGACGACGTCGAGTACCTGCGGAGCTTGGACCCTAAGGATTGGAAGCAGCAAGACCACTATGCTGTCCTTGGTATGAAAAACCTTCGTAACAAAGCTACCGATGATGATATTAAAAGAGCTTACCGTCAGAAAGTGCTGAAACACCACCCGGACAAACGTAAGGCGCAGGGCGAGGAGATTAGGAGTGATGATGACTACTTCACATGCATAACAAAGGCTTATGAAATCCTCGGTACACCAATCAAGCGTAGATCTTATGACTCTATTGATCCGACAATAGATGATGCTGTACCGACCCAGACTGAAATCAAAAAGGATTTCTTTAAAGCATTCACTAAAATATTCGAAATAAATTCTCGGTGGTCAGAGAAACGGAATGTACCTCTATTAGGTGATGATAATAGTCTACGTGAGCAAGTTGAGAGGTTTTATGCCTTTTGGTATGAGTTTGATTCATGGAGGGAGTTCTCGTACCTTGATGAGGAGGAGAAAGAGAAAGGAGCGGATAGAGAAGAACGTAGATGGATAGAGAAGCAAAATAAAGCAGCAAGAGCTAAGCTAAAGAAAGAGGAGATGGCCAGAATACGTACTTTGGTGGACCTAGCATATGCCAATGATCCGAGGATTCAGAGATTCAAGCAAGAAGATAAGGATAAAAAGTTAGCTGCTAAGCGCGCCAAACAGGTAATTATTTCACTCGTATTTATACAATATTAATGAAAGCATGATTTTTATACATGAAGAATTTTCACATTCAATTAAAATAATATAAATTTTGTATAATTCAATATAGTCACATGTGGGCGACTAACATCCTAATAGGATGTTATTTAATGTATATTTCATTATCTTTTTCAGGATGCGGTACAAGCAAAGAAGGCTGAAGAAGAACGACTCATCAAAGAAGCTCAACTTGCCAAACAAAAAGCAGAAGAGGCTGAGCGAGCCCGTCTAGATGCAGCCAGAGCTGAGCGTGAACAACAGAAGAAAAACCTACGTAAAGAGCGCAAGGCATTTAGAGACATTTGTAAAAATAATAACTATTATTCACATAATGATGATGAAACTGTCTCCCACATGGCCGCAGTTGAGAAGATATGTGAAATGATGAAGGTGGTTGAACTTCAAGATTTCATGAAAGACCTAGAGACAAATGGCAGAGATGCCTTCTTAAAGACAGTTAAAGAAACAGAAGACAAACTCGAAGCTGAACGTAAAGCTTTATTTGACAACAAAAAAACAGAAGACCATAAAGTAAAAAAAGATACGACATTCAAAGCTCCTATAGAGTGGACGGTAGAAATGACGCAGCTACTGATCAAAGCTGTAAATCTATTCCCAGCGGGTACGAATCAGAGGTGGGATGTTGTAGCTAACTTTTTAAATCAACACAGTACATTTACAGATGAGAAACGGTTTACAGCAAAAGATGTCCTAAATAAAGCTAAGGACTTACAGAGTGCAGATTTCTCAAAGAGTAGTCTTAAAAAGGCAGCAAATGAAGAGGCATTCGATCAATTTGAGAAAGAAAGGAAGAAAGGCATTAACAACATTGACGATAGTGGTATATCAAAGAGCGACACAGGGGTTAAACTAACGAATGGCACATCCACTCCAAAACCAGAAGTAGAAGCAGCAAAACCTGAGAAATCTGAGAAAGTAGTACCAAAAGATGATAAACCGTGGTCCAAGACAGAACAGGAATTACTTGAGCAGGCTATTAAAACGTTCCCAGTGAGCACTGCTGAGAGGTGGGATAAAATTGCCGATTGTATACCGAACCGCTCCAAAAAAGACTGTATGAAGCGTTATAAAGAGTTAGTTGAATTAGTGAAAGCAAAGAAACAAGCTGCTAATCTTGCTAAATAGCATTAAATGCTGATTAGTTATGTATCCAATTGTTTACCATTCAAATTTACCACTCAAAGACTAACTCATGATTTTGAGGCTATTTTTTGGTTCACTTGTTTCTTGTAAAGACGTAAACATGCAAGTATGCAACTTATTTTCGTGTTTATTGACCATAATTTATAAATTACAAAATACGATTCTATAAATATCAGAATTGAGTGGAACAAAAACTACCCAGTATACCTTGTACCTTATAAATGTAATGTACACATAGTATAGTAAGGGATGGCCAATAAAAAACGTTACTCTTAAATTCTTGTTTACGTTTTTTATTTGCAGAATTCTCATTACACGCTAATCATTATCCCCAATCTAGATAACGTATTTTATAGCCAAATCCTTCACTAACAGTACCAAATTGTGTAATGTATTTTAGACTGTAGAGACTAGGCATACATTGATGGTCGAAATATTGTGTACATAATAAATAACACATTTTATGTAACAATTTAAAACTCAAAAATCTTTTAAACTTTCAGCACTACTTATAAATATTGTTTACTAAATATATTGATTTTTAAATGACAAAATACACTAACAAATATTGCGCATCATTTTAGATTTTATAAACCTATTTATTATGAATTTGATTGAAGAGTACACACATTCTTAATTATATATATGGAATTTAAATATGTATTGTTTAAATATTTATAAGTAAAGCTTCCCAATGTAGTTCTGTTTGCAAGCCCCATGTCATCCACGATCCAGTGTGCAATCTCATCGAGTGTTTGGCGATATTCAATCTACAATCATCAGCAGAAGACACAATTTAGAACACCCCTGTGTCATATTTTTGTATTTATTTTTTGTTTATTGTGATGAACATAGTCAATTTGAAATTTTATATTGGATTTTATTTATGAACTCCCTTTTGAACACTAGATTATCTAGATAAGCCCCAGGAGTAGTAATTTCTCTGATAAGTCTACCATACTAAAATATCTGGCCATTAAAAAAACAGCCATCTTCTCACAAATAAAGTGAAAGTTTGGATGTTTGTGACTAATTTACGAATAAACGGATTTGGATGAAACTTGTCACATAGATAGGTCTAACCCTGGAATAACATATAGGATAATCTTATCCCGGGAATATATAAAATCCCCCCGGAACGCGGGTGACACCGCGGGGCGGAAATAAACGCCGAACGTTTAAAGTTTCAATCCTTTCTACTAATATTATAATTGCGAAAGTTAGTGAGTATGGATGTATATTTGTTACTCTTTCACGCAAAAACTACTGAACGGATTTGGATGAAATTTGGCACACAGATAGAAAATGTTCTGGATTAACACATAGGTTACTTTTTATCCCAGGAATACATACGATCCCTCGATAATGCGGGTGAAACCGCGCAGGACAGCTAGCTTTACATATTTTTTTGCTTTAGACAACTAGCGCCATAGATTAGCAGTGAAAAAATATTGCAACTCTACCTTGTAGTATGATATCCTGTAGGTTGACACTTCGTTCATAATTAATTATGGAAACTGATATACATATCGATGCAAAATGCATTAGAACTACCTATTTTACATAGTCCCGTAAGTAATGTGGCGATTCTGAATCAAAACACATTTTATAAGTATACCGTTACAAAGTTTACCTTTCAATCCTACTTTACTGTTTGTGTGGATGTAATTTGGCATTCAGATAGAATATGTTCTGGATTAAGGTTACTTTATCCCGGGAAAACAATACAGTATAAGAAAGGTAGAGCGTAAAGGCACAGATTACTAAATAGTTACTACGTGTAAAGGTAGCGAGTGTTTATTCGCTCAATGAGCAGCTCGACTGGGGAAGTACCTACCTATATTTTTTTTAATAATAATAATAATACGTTTATTTTCAGGCTACTAGAGGCCCATAGATAAATAACTTAGGTACAAACTAACATAAATATTATAATAAAACATTTTACAACTAAGGAAGCAAACAAGCATACGGCCCGCCTGATGGTAAGCAGTTACCGTAGCCTATGGACGCTTGCAACACCAGTGGTATCACTCGCGCGTTGCCGACCCTGAAGAAATGTCTTCGCACCCTTTTTGAAGAACCCCATGCTGTACTCCATTGGGAAAACCACGGCGGGGAGCTCATTCCACAGTCTGAGCGTCAATCATTAGCAATTATTATAATATACATATTATACTATTACATGACACTTCTAAGTAATTGTCTGTGGAATGTACCAGACCGGATTTCAAAGTGCATTGTTCAAATTCCACGTGTATCCAATAAAACTTGATTTCTGAGTCATCAGTAGGAACTCCTGACACGTTTTTGGGTTCACTAAACTTCGGCGGCCTACAATACAATACACATTCCCCTCCCCGTGGGAATATTCTACATTCTACTGTGTGTTTAAATGCAACTTTTGTTTTTGGGGTACTGAACCGTTAAATTCCCTTAGGAACCACCTTATTTCATCGTTGTTGGGGAACATAAGTCATCTCTAGTCTTCTTTATCTCTAAAACTCTACATTGTGCAAAGCGTGGAAGTTTCCATATACCGGGTGGATACGACAATAAATGAAATCACGTAAAGTACCTACCTACTCATAAATCCGAACAAGTTTTATTATGTGACCAACTTCGAAATCCCAAAAAAAATACAGCGTTTCATACAAAAGGTACATGATTTCTCGGCTAAAATGTATGGAAAGCTGTAATTTTTTTTGCGATGACTTCTAATATTAACATGCAGGTGGAGCAGCCGGCATAGGTTAGTTTATACTTATCTGAATAATGCAAAAACTATTTTCTCATGGAATACCAATGAAATCTGAGAATACCACGAAATAATTGTAGCATGCGGCATGCTACCATTATTTTGTGTTAGGTATTCTCTCTTCTAGGCACGCGGCATGCCGACGCCCTATCACGCTTTACCAGCATAATAATATTGAAGTACCTACCTATGTTATATAGGTAGGTACCTACTTAATAGGGTACTTGACGTACACGTGTATTTCTTAGGGGAGATATACAAGGTAACCAACTGCGTTATCCTATTCCTCCACGTGCTAGTGAGGTGTCAATGGAACAAAGCGTGCCTATAAACCTACCTAAAATGGAATTAGCTAGCCAATGAGGAGCGTTGCAACGCCGAGTTCGTTTCACATTTTGTTAGTTAGGTCTCCATCCCTGTAAGACCTATACAACTGAATGTTATTTTCCATGAGCTATATGTAGGTAAGTAGGATAGTTAGCGACAGACTGTCCGGTGAAGTTCAAGGTCACAGTTCGGTCCAACAGGTGCGTAGCATGCTATGAAGGTACCTCTGTTGAAACACTTGTCTCGAGTAACGTGTTATGTATTCCAAGTAGGGTGCTCTCGACGCGTCGCGTGCTCCAAGGTCGCTCAATACTATTCAATGAACACTTGTGATAACTAAAAGCACTTAGGTATACCGTAAAAAGACAAACATATACGATTGTTTTGTTCATTGGGTATTTTTTAAGGATATCTCTGGCTTGTTATTAAAATTGTCACTGCTTAGCTCCCTTTTTAGTCACAGATCAATTTATAATCAATAATACATGGCCTAAAATCTTCTAGAAACATCATAACGGAAAACCGCATTTAAAAGTCCGTTAGGAAGTTATGTGAGGATGAAATATTGTAGATTATTTAGGGTAGAGATGGCTGGCAAACACATTGTAGCAGGAAACTGACTCAACTAGCTCTCAAGAGGAGTTGCCGGAAGACAACTGTGCGCACTGTGTGGTTTTTGCGGGCGCTTACATCTGGAGACCAACCGTTTGTTTGTGATAAAATACCACTTCCGTCGGTAGGAATCTCTGACTAGTTTGTACGAAAGCAAGGACGAATGGTTACCGCAAAGATTACTTTTACTCGTGCACCTAATCACCTTATAGTTTGTAAATATGAACAGCTAACATCACATCCGTTTATTGTAATTTAAATACCTATGTATTAATAAGGAGTTAGGCCAGTAGTTGGAAAGAACTATAGCGAGTGCTCGTAGCACAGTCAGCGCAAGCTTGCATATTTATTAACATTATTGTGCAAGGTACCTTCCTGGCCTCCCTGACGGGTCTTCATGGGCGGTCGTTTCGGTGTAGGTACCTCAGATTGAAGTAGGCACCATAAAAGAAAATACATTTTTGTCTTGATATCGAATTTCACCTCTGCTAGCAACGAGTGACTGAGTTATCAGGGCAATTGCCAGTGTGTTGCCAATGAGCTATTATTACTATAGAGAAGTCACCACACATCACAACTATGTTCCTTTCAAGTGAGGTCATCCGGCCACAATTGTTGTTGAAGAACGATCAACGAAACGCGTAAGCGCCGTGAAAATCACGGTGTTTGCGAGGAAAATACTCCTAAAAGCGTTCTACATGTTTCTACTGTCTGTTTAGACGACTAGTTATTGTTTCAGCGATAAAGAGAACTTTAGATGACTAAGAAAATGGGACATAACCTTTGCTTATGATAGCTTCTCTATACGTAGTAATAATAGCTCAATGTGTGTTCGCCGATCCCGCAGTGTTCTGCGTTTCACGTTCACTGCGGCACCTTTAAAAGTAAAAGACGTGTGATCGGTAGCAAATATTGCAGAACTCTAGACTGCCTGCTGTGTGCACAATAGGGAATGCGGAATGCAGAACTCTCTCTGTGGGATCGGCGCCTATGTGCTCTTTTTAAAGAACCGGAATATCGTGATAGAATTGAATTAATTCCTCAATCTAATGCTTCCTAATAGGAACACCGACTGAGACGACTATGACGACGAGCATCGTCGGTGTGATGAGAGAAACTTGACGATGGCATCTGGTCGGAAAATTCCTCAGGCTTATACAGGCATGAAAAGTGAGCATAGAATCTCTCCGGAGGAAAAGGAACTGGATCTCAAGTACAGCAGCGGGAAAACACCGATAGATCCTTGGCAATTTTCAACTAGTAGGATGTAGTGTAGCCATTCAGGTGGCCGTTGGTTATGGTTTCCTCACGATGAACTTATTGGCCCATTCATTTAGGCCTTAGTAGGGCAATTATTAAGGTCAAAGCTACTGAAGTTACCACTGGTTCGCAACTCAGCCTTCAACTCGATTCGAAACCAAGACCTTAGTAGCCTTCACTGCAGTTTTCAAAGATTCGCGTAGTTTACTCACAAATCATGCCATATAACTAGGGTAGGTATGGTTAGGTTAGGTATGTAAAGTTAACCGCAGATTAGAGCAATCAAACAAAATATCCTGTTACAAAAACAGTCATATTTATTCAGATAAGACATGATAAATACAAACGTACAAAATTACTGAAAAAACAATGTGAATACAGAATTCAATTATGTAGGTAATTAAGTTGTATAAAATAAGATACTGCTATGCGTATCTTCTGGAGTCACATATAATATCTATTTGCAATGCAGTAATTGTGGTAAGTTAAGTATATTAAGATGTCTATCTAAATAAGTTGAAGACACGTTTAATCGCTGATCAATCAAACAAATGAAGTAAATACCGTAAAATAAAGATCGCTATCGAATGAGGCGTGCGCGTGCGCAGTTTTTATAGAAAGATAGTCACGTCGGTTTAAAATTAACGCATTACAAATAAACATATTTGTACAGATAGTGAATTCAACTGAAGTCTTAATAATAGTCTAAAATAATTAAAAATTAAACATAAATTATTTGAGTTTGGTTCGGTTCCATTAAGGCACGTTCAAGGCCATAGATTGCAATTAAAGCTTACAATATTTATTTCTAAATTATTTTTAATTATGAATAATTAAAACACTACAAATGCCTTCCTATAATAGTTATACCTACATAAGGTAAAAAGAGGTGGCCATATAATAATATGAATTATCTGATTCAGACTATATGAGGATCATTCTTATTTAAAACCTAGTTTTTCAATATTTAAATCAGCATAGAACCTTCCCCAGAAAACTTCCTCCTATCTACCTCTACTGGCCGTCTCATTTTACAGTATATCTTTAATTACACCCATAAAAAAAATTATCAAAAAAATGATGTCACTTCTGTCTTACATCTCAAATCTAGTCTCGTATGCAGCACCTCTTGAGAGAAAGTAGTTTATTGTGAAAGTGCTTATTATAATATACCATTGTCGTGGTTATTCTGCTAATTTAAATATAGTTTTAGTAAACTACTGTGTATTCATTTACATTATGCAAAATAAGAGTTTTAATTACGGACATTAGGGCTGAGTTTACAATGCTAAGAAGAGGAATATCTGGCTGTTTAAAAATAGACCTTAGATAAGTAAAAAAGTTTAATTATTTCGGCAGTATAACAATAGTATGCTGGCATTATCAACCAGACTTTTGCGGAGTTTATACTCATGACCTCACTCTAGGATGGATAGTATTTATGTGAGGAGGTCCAGATATACTTGACCAGCAAACAAATATGTTTAATTATCATTAAGAAATATTACTTTACTAAAAGATTTGTGTTTGAGCTGCTTATGAACACTTATATAATACCTATATTTGGGATTAAAACTTCAGACATGTACATAACATAGCACAATATTAATATTCAGTAAAATGAAAACCTATGAAATAATAAAATGATAGAATTTCAAAGTAACAGCACCAAATAGGCACCAAAATAATAAAATATAATCCAAATAATAAGTCATGTTATTATAAAATCAGTCTTAAAATTTACAAAAGAAATTAAGTACAATTTAGGATGAGTAAATTTTTGAGAAAATAAACATACATATTTTTATATCTTAATTTTCATAACTGAACAATCAAACAAAAAATTACTCAACCATTTAATAAAATTAAGAGAATACTAATATTTATAATTCGAAATTTTTGAGCATTCTATATTAGAGATACTAATTTGAGAAAATTTTGTGTCTACCTAATTAAAATATCAAAATGGTTGAAGTTGCCATACTCATAGCAAATTCGGTACTTATCAATTACAAAATGGAATGTTTTAAAAATGCTTTATGCATACCAACTATAATATAATTATTTTTCAAAAAATATCAACTGATAAAATATTTTGTGGTAAAACAACATTATGCAGAACATTTGGGGTCCCCAAATGCATATCAATCACTTTTCCATTTCTTGGAAAGTGACTTCTACAGAAGTGTTTAACTTATATCTAGATAAAGGCACACAATAGACCTTATAATAATAAAAATGGCTCATTCGTTCCTGCAGGTACATCTGCAAAACACCATAATTTTAATCCTACATATATTTGTAATTAAAATAATTGTAAGAATCAAAATTATTAGGCATAAGTGAATATTAAAATGAATAAATAATTTCTTATTGCTAAGAAAACTCTTATGAGATTAGATCCACTTTGGACTTTCTATACCCACAGTACAGATCACTTGGATTGTCATTGACAAAATTGATGTATAGTTTATTGTATCTTGCATCCCTTTCTTTTCTTATGCACATCCTGCTTACTCTTTTTCTTGGCTAAACCTTCTGCTGTGATATCTGAAATAACTGAATGTCTTTTAGATGTGTCCATTCGATCTGTACCCAAACTGGTATCATTTAAACCATGATCTGGGGGAAAAGTTGAGTGGTACAGATTATTGTTTTCACTATAACTGTGAGGTATTGGGTTCAGTTCTGGAGGACTTACATTGTCAGTAGGGTAGTGCGAAGCTGGCCTGATGCTCACAGGGTCTGGAAACCGAGGCTTTTTGCCCGTCATCGGAGGAGGTGGTGGCTGCCTGTGTTGAAATGGAGTATTTGAATTTACCTGTTTGTCATACTCAAATGATCTTGAATGACCATGGGATATGTTGTTCATGCTTGAAGTCCCAGGTTCTGATTGTTGTGAGAAATACTGGTTTGAGATTTCTTTTGACTGCAAAGCATCGGCTTTGGACTGTATATGCTCCTTTTCAAATGGCTCAACATAGTTTAAGTCAGAGTCAACTGATTTGCACAATCTGAGCCTATTTTCACGTATCATGTCTCGGGGGTTGCTGTAGGCGTCGCATAGGATATCTTGCGGTGGCTCCGGTGGCTCCAAATGCTGTTGAGCTAACCTTTGCTGCTTTTTAAGCAAAGCTTTCTGTCTCGCTTTCTCTTTAGCTCTTTGAAGTTTCTTATACTCTCTCTCCTGGAGTAATCTTGCAAGTTCACTGTCCTGTGCTTCCACAGCACATCTCATGTCAGCCAGCAATATATCATGGTCTTGATCTACATGACTTAACTCCCTGGCTAACCTTGCATCTATCTCCTCCTGCTCTAAGCGTCGTCTCATTTCTTCCAGTTCATGTGGAGACAGGCCGAGTTCCTCAGGGTTCAGATCATTGATTGGGCCTGGTAAAGCAGTGGACAGTACAGTTTGGGGCCCGGCAGTCGGTGGGGCAGGTGGAGATGCGCGCGAGGAACACGGCTGTTGAATCATATCTGAGGATTGCGTGCGGCGCTGCCGACGAAGGTTGATCTCAGCCATTTCTCGCGCTATTTCCGCGTCAATATCGGCCTGGCGACGCCGCGCCAGCTCTCGCAGACGTACCTCATGCTCTATGTCTCGCTGCTCATTCAAGGCGACGGGGAAGTCCTCTCGAATCTGCTGATTGCGATATCTGTTTTCACAAAGGTGCGAAGATATCTCGCGATCCTGGAGGCGATGCGCCAGAGCGCCGTCGGTGCGCACTAGCCACTGCTCGCGTAGATCCGTGACATGTCCGAGCTTAGGCATAGTGTCGTTCGCTTGGAAACCCGCCATCGCTCGTGCGAAACGCTTTCCAACTTTCCAAATAAATCAATCAGATACACAAACTGTTACGTGTCAACGTGCGTAATACACGTATATTGTATTTTAGCACGACAGGAGTACGCGCATGATGACGGCACCAGCCACTTGCTGCCTAGAACTAGAATCGATTCAAAACACAACACGAACCGTTCACAGACTTTCCTCTCGGTCCATGGGAAACACCCAATGTACCTGTGTTTTACGATTACCCTGTGAACTCCACGAAAACAATAGAGGTCGATAATCTACATAATTAATTACAAATGCACCTCACTCATCCATCCCTACTCCACAACAAAACAAAATATTTTAATTGACTTGATTCTCTCTGTCTGCTCCTCTCAGTTTTTTTTTTATTAAAAATCAGTGTTGCCAACAGCACTGGGCCTAATGTCGCCATTTTTCACAGCTTAAGTAGCCTAAAATAGCCAAATTTCAGAGCAGGTAGCCTAAAGTAGCCCAAAAGCCACAATAAAGCTATGAATAAAATTAAGATGTTGTTATTAATTAATTTAATACAGTATGTTTTTTTCTTCTAGCCAGTATGGGCAAATTCTGGACAGAGAAAAAAAACGCTGAAAGGGACCATGAGCTGAATATTGAAGAAACTAAAAAGGGCATTAAAATATTGTGTTTTCGTAGATATGAAATTTTTTCAAGACATTTTTTCGATATTCTGCTTCTACGTCACAATACGAACAAAATTATTTATCACAATTTGCTAAAAGTTATCAAAATTTACTTCTAATTGCTTGTCAGAATGCTAGAAGCCGATTTTTTATGACATTAAATTATTAAAAGAAACAAAAAACCCGACTGCGTAAAACATAAATTAACTGAAAAGAGAAAAACAAGCTCTTATACTATAGATTTTTCAATATAACTTGAATTTTATAAGGTATTGCAATCGGAGACAACCAATAACCTAAGTATGTATTTTTTTGTAATATTTGTTACGCAGTCGGGTTTTTTGTTTCTTTTAATAATTTAATTTATTTCAGACTTGTTAGTTTTATACAGAAAGAGTTGTATGTATTAGTAAGTAAATGAGCGGTACGGTAAAGGAACGCTTACAACCATCGCAACTCTGTTATTTACGTATGGTAACGGCTCAGTACCTACTGTCCTTGCATTTGCAGTTTACGTCAAAATGGTAGCATAAAAGTATTACAATATATACATATATGGAATGGTCTATTTACAAGCTTTCATTTGATACCCATATTGTTATAATAACGAAACTTTTATTTTTAATGCCCCCCCCTCCCTATTTTTTTATTCTTAGGCGCCATATAAAAATAATATACCCTATGACACTCCCCCAGTCAAGACAAATCTAACGACATCTCATATGCTTAAATTCATCAAGCCGTTTAGGCTGAAGAGCGACACAAAGAAATAGACATACATACATACACTCGAAAAACATAACCCTCCTTCCGGGTCAGTCGGGTAAAAACAAGTGAGTTTCCTGCAAGATCTGCTCCACCTCGCCATTTTTTACTGAAATTTCCAAATGTAGCTTAGAAATACAATAAAGTATAGTGTCCGCTACGTTAAGTGTGTACCGGCGCCAAGTGTGGGCTTGTTAGTTTCTTCAAATCAGTATACACACATACGTGGCATTTGGAGAAAAATACACTCGCGTGAGCACCCGTGCGCGATTTTCACTGCATGTGGCAGATACAGTATGAGGCACGAGTGGTGAGCACAGATAGGTAGTAGTGGGGGCAAGCTCACGCAAATCCACTTTTGGCCAAATCACAGGCGTAACAAACAAACAATGGAGAAGGACATAGGCTTCTTTTTATCCCGGGAACGCGGGTGAAACCGCGGGGGACAGCTATATTTCTTAATTGTGATTTGGCTTATATTATTACCTTGTCGTTGAGGTAGCCTAAAAGGCGACCAGTCGCCATCCCGAATTTATCGTCGCCAATTTTCGTCCTGAGTAGCCTAAATGGCGATAAATCGCCTACGTTGGCAACACTGTTAAAAATGACAATTGACAACCATCAACTAATGACAAGCGGACAGACTGACAGTGACAGCCAATGTAGATAGAGAATTGTAGGTAGATAGGCTGTTAGCGTATAGCGAAGAAGATAGCGATAGTTCGACAGAATTACATATAATAGGTCTTACCTATGAAATTGCCGTTCTGCAGTACTGGCCATTTCAAATCAAAATAATTTTTGTTTGGCTAAGAATTCTAATTTCAAATTAATTTTATATAAAAACATGGAATTCTTTTTCCAAAAGTAGTCATTTGTTTATTGATTAGTGTTACATTTTCATCGCATTTCAATCTTTTTCGTCATCATGGATACGTTAAAAATTCGAGTAATTATGGAATATGAGTACCGTCGTGGCAGCAACGCGGCACAAGCGGCACGCAACATCAACGACGTTTACGGAGCTAACACTACAAACCAACGCACCACCTGTTATTGGTTTGCTCGCTTCCGTTCTGGGAATTTCGACCTGAAAAATGAACCTCGCGGTCGTCCGAAGACTTTGGTCGACAATGACGAATTAAAGGCGATTGTGGAAGCTGATGATACACAATCGACGGCTGAATTAGCAGCAGCTTTCGACGTTAGCGTCAAAACAATATTGGTCTATTTGCGTAAAATTGGCAAGGTAAAAAAGCTTGACAAATGGGTGCCCCACGAACTCAATGATCGCCAGCGCGAAGTTCGCGTCGAAACGTGGCTTGCACTGCTCAACAGACACAAATGAAGGAATTTTGAACCGCATTGTTACCTGCGATGAAAAATGGATTCTGTTTGATAACCGCAAGCGCTCAGCAAGTTGGTTGGATCCTGGTTCAGCACCTAAACAATGCCCTAAACGAAAACTTACCCTAGTGTGTGTGATTCATCACAGCTGATGCAGATGTGTACTGTGAAGAACTGAACACAATGATGGAGAAGCTGGCACATCTCCAACCAGCATTGGTCAATCGCTCGTCTCCGCTGCTCCTGCACGATAACGCGCGACCTCATACTGCACAGCAGACGGTCTCCAAGTTGCAAGAACTGGGGTTGGAAGTTCTCTGTCATCCGCCCTACTCACCAGACCTTGCGTCTACAGGCTACTACTTTTTCCAGAATTTGGATAACTTCTTGGCGGGAAAAAAATTCAATACCCGAGAGGCAGTACAAAATGCCTTTGAAGAATTTGTTGCCTCCCGTCCAGCTGATTTCTTTAAGAAGGGCATCAATAAACTGCCACTGCGTTGGCAAAGATGCATTGATTGCATGGGTGATTACTTCGATTAATACAAATAAAAAATACTTACATGAAAAAAAATCGTTTAAATTTTTTCATACAGAACGGCAATTTCATAGGTAAAGACCTAATATATTTGGATTATTATTTTTACTACAATTTACCATCACTACACAGTAAACAATATCTTTAAGAATATATACAAAGTTACAAATAACCTGTGCAAATAACATACAATAAGTGTTTCACAGCTATCCTTTGCTTACACAAACTAGTTTGGCCTCAACGACACTGAGGTCACACAATAAAAACCTATGCGCGAGAAAGGGACTAAAAAAAAAAGCTTAGTCCTGCTCACACATACACGTTTTGACATATACCTACGTATCTCGCTTTCGTAATTATTATTGTATTATAGTAAATTTCAAATAGCATGAGTTCGGTGACGGCATGAGTTCTGTGAGTATGTATTTTAGTAGTAGTAGGAGTAAGTATTTTATTAGATTTCTCAATGGTTAATGTTAATTCGTACATATTACATTTACTTAATGAGACTTTTTCTTTCCATAGGGTTTTTAGAGTTTGGTTGAAAATACCTGTCAAACTGTTAATAATTCGAACTAATTTTAACCTTAAGTACACGATTTGACAGGTATTTTCAACCAACTCTATAAAACTCTATGGAAAGAAAACGTCTCTATGCATTTTCGTAGTAGACGGAGAATAATAGGTATACAGGCTACAATACTCAATTTCACATGGGATGAGTCGTCAAGGTCTAGGGTGTGTACGTATAGCCCCACAAACTTATCTGGCCCAGTAGCAAAAAAAAACTAACGACGCCAGTTTGAAATGTTAATTTGCCTGCCATTCGCCATTGGCTGTTTGCGGTTTTACCCGCCATCCCACGATAAAATGTAGCCTATGTCCATTTTCCCCCCTGGTACACCTATCCCCACCGAGCTATCCCTACTGGTAGGGATAGGTGCACTGCGGACCCCAACCCCCTGGTGCACATCTCTACCGAGCTATCCCTACTGTAACTCTACCATGAGTTTTCTACACTAACGTAATCTACACACGCTAGCGACTACGGTAACGAGCACCGCCTCTAGTGGATTTTTTTGGAAGCATTTAAAAAAAAATTTTTCACCGTAGTCGCTAGCGACTGTAGATTACGTTAGTGTAGAAAACTCATGGTAGAGGTACTGGTAGGGATAGGTGCCGTGTCCATTTCCAAGAAGATGTTTATACTTAATTGTTGAAAAGTGAAAAATAAAACTAAAGTAAACAAATACATTGTTTAATGACATATCTTGAAATACCAAGTAAATTACGCATTATATTATTTTACCCATTTTATTTTCTGGAATTCCTGCCATTGTTCTTCTTCTCGTGGAACTGCACTTGATCTCTTTATCGCCACAAACATAGCCGTGATCTAGTGCCGACAAACATATTGTTTTAAATAATTCCTATTATAAAATACTAACTAAACAAAATACTAACTAATTACAAGTGTTGATTTCTAGTAACTCGCCTAATCCTCGCGAAAACTCTTCGAGACCCCTTTTGTTACCTGTGATGTAATATGATTCTTCTGACATTAGGAAAAGCCAACTTGATAGTCTCGGAAACCTAACAAGAAAATAATATTTTATAATGTTGCAATAGAAATATATTGGATTATCAATAAAAAGAAATTAAACCTTTGTTTATCAATAGGCACCATCACATCTAAAGTGCTGATTGTTGAAGCGAATGTAATATCACCAAGGGTTGGCCAACTACCACCAAACCAGTTGCGGCCTGTCAACATGGTATCCAAATCGGCGTACGCTCGTTGAATCTCAGCCACAAGTTGTGGCATTATAAAGTTGCAGTTTTCGTATAAAATTGGATACTTAAAAAAAAAAACTTTTGTCAGTGTCGGGTACCCTACTTTGAAAGGATAAAAAAAAATTTCATTAGCACACTAACTGCAGCAGCACGATAACGAGGGTATAGAACGCCACTGTTGTAATGTAGTTGTTGATTAACTAGAGCGCGTCCTCCAGGGTCCAATGGTAAGAGATGACCAGAGTTGCAGTATCGTGATGCCAAATATGAACAAATAGCATGGCTGGAAAATAAAAATAAAAACATCGTGACCATTTCTTTCAAACGAAGTGCATTTAGCTATATTGCTGGAGTATCTTTTAGACCTATTAATATGCGATTATTAAAACAAATAATTTAAACACGGAAATAAAATGTCTAAACTTTTAAACTTCCGAAAGCGAACTTCTTTATTCAATGTCATAAGGTTGTATTGCATGCTGAATAAATAAATAAATAAATAAATATCCTGGGACATTCCTCACACACGGTCATCTGATCCCAAACTAAGCAGAGCTGAGTCGAAATAGTCTGTCTGGCTTATTTTGATGGGGACCAAATTGAAAAATATGTAACGAATACGTTAGGTATTCCGATTTTACATACGCTTCGCTTGTGTCCCGTGACACCTGAATAGCTTCATGTAATAATTACCTGTCGTGTATTATCAGCTGCCTGTCTTTTAATATTGGTAAAGTTTTAAGTTTATTCATCTGAAAGAAAAATAAGGGTATAATAAAATAATGATTCTAAGTTCAGAGTCGTGTTCCTATTTCTAAATCCCTTAATCTTTATCACCATTCAGTACAGTAACGGTTGAACAGGCGGCGCAACTTGGGAGACAGATAGATGATCCCTCAAAAACGCGGGTAAAACTGCGGGCTGGACCACAGTGATGAAAAATGATTCTTCTGTCACGATCCGAGACTATCAATTGACTTTTCCGTATGTCAGAAGAATCATTTTACCATCACACCTACACGCTGAACTGACCAAGTGAAATCCGCAGTAGGAAACCGCGTATCTGATTGCAAGAGACACTGCAAACAGGGAGAGATGACGAGAGAGCGTGCGGAGAGCCGTGTCCGCTCCTACCACCGACTTGGACGTCTCAACGTGACCACTGCCAAGAGCAAAACGACAGAGAAGAAAGACGTTGTCTAAGGCGATTATCACACTGCCACGCACCTACGCGCGTACTAGCGGGAGTGCGGATCTGCATCATCGTGCAGGATTTTTACGCATTCACGCGCGTAGTTGCGTTTTGTGGATTCTCGGCGGCTCTGACTCATTCCATACAAAATTACGGACGCCACTACGAGACGCAAGGTAGGCACGTGATCTGTATGAACGCGTGTGGATGCGTTTTCTGTGTGTTGGACTGTGCTTCTTTTCTATACAAACGGAGAGACTTAGAAGCAACGTTAAGAGACGCATTCACGCGCTACGCTGCGTGGTGCGTGGCAGTGTGTTAACCGCCTAATAATATGAGGAGTACCAACCGCAACTATATCTGGGCCATTGTGCTCTCCTTTGTCCATATTTACCTCCACCTCTATCATACTGAGATTCATTGCATCCAATGCCATCAATACCGATCTGCAAGCTGGACTGCGGTCTGACTTCCATAGTGTGCAGTGTCTGGGTAGTACATATTTAATAAGAATCATTCACATTAGAATGGGCGCTTCTTCATTGGGGCGACACGACATACCGTTGCCGGCGGCGACATGTCGTCGGGCGACTCCGGCAGCTACGTTCTTCATTAGAACGGTACAACACGACAGGACGCGGTAATAATGAAAGCCGCGGGGGCGCGGCCGTCGCGTCCACTCGCACGCCCACATGGAACCTTGCGTGTGTACACAACACATTAATAAAGAATCTCATAGAAATATGCATCCACTGATGTCGTGGACGGCTGCCGTTGCCGTGCGGTGTCGTTTCGTGTCGCCTAATGAAGAAACGCTCAATGAGACACCTCTTTAGATTGTCGTCAAAACAAACTAGGGAGCTTAGTGTCACCACATTCTTAGCTTCAAATACTTTTCATATCATAAAAGGAATCGAAGTCTAATCAGATATGAACCTTGTTTGGAAAAATTAAAGATTCTGTCACCTGGATTTTCATAGATGATGAAGACTGTTTTTCTCGCATGTTTGACCACAATCTCACCATGGTTAGTGATGCCGTGGCCGAAGGTGGTAAGTACACAAAGCCCAGAAGGAACTGGTTCTCAAGTGCAGTTATCGGAACATACCGACAGTGCTTGGCGACAGATTTTAAACTTGAGGGTGGTAGCCAGCTAGATAGTTACTAAAAAGTATCCTACCACCGTATTATGGTTTCCTCACGATGCAAGCTCATTGCAGGATTCGAACCCGCGACTTTTGTCTCAGTATCCGACGTCACTATCACTGAGCAATCTATGATATCTAATAAGTATACCTTGAAGTAGGTATACTAGCAAACACATGTAATTAAAATTGAAATAAGTACGTACTTTAGTCCAGTTGCTATCACTTGTTTACTTCCACCTGCACCCATTGTTGGATTTATAAAGTATACAACAAAACCGTTTCTATTTAGAAAAACAGTTGGTAGGTATTTAATTACTTTTGGTTCCAATTCATAATTAAAATCCTGATTTAGATTATAAATTAGAACCATTAAAGTATAGATAACTATACCTTAATGAATATAACAATTTTAATTTGTACAGGTAGCCATTTTAGAGATTTTGCGCTTTTTTTCTTTCATAATTTTATGATGATTTTATGCGAGTGACTTATTAGTTTCATAGACAAAGCAGTTGTCAAAGCTAAATCTGGTTCTATCTACCAAGAAGTTCGAAAAAAAGAAGCTTGTAAACGCATATATTTTATGAGAGAAGAACTTTCTATCCGACCATGATTTTTTGGCGCCGCCCGCCGTCACTTCGTCACTGGGCCACATACGGAGGATAGAAAGAAGAACTTTTTGTCCTCCGTGGTCAAAGCCATGATTTTTTATTTCCAGCAGGTATGAAATATTTTCTTTCCTTCATGTTTAGTTTAATTATTAAAAATCCTCACAATCAAATTGCTTCATTTTGGCAGATGGTACCTACAGAATATGATTCTACCTAGCTGCTAACCATGATCTGCCGTAGTTCTTAGGCGTACAAAGCATTTTTATATTTTACTTTCAACGACCTATATAGATAATAATTAGTTTGCTTATTATATAAGTAGGTAAAACATATCATTAGGTTCTTGATAGTAAGTAAAAATTTCAAGATCATGTTACATCAAAAGCAAGCATAAAAAAGTGAATTCATCATGTATTATTTACGAAGTAAAATGACCCCAGTCTCGACTTGAAATACATCTCCATAATAACAAGTCACTTCTGTAGGACAGAAGTCTTGTTGCTCTTATGATAAAAGTTGCTCCACAACTTTATATTTTTAGATTAAATATAAAAGATCTTCAAAGAACACAGTAACAATAATGTTTTTGGTTCGCAATTTAGTTTGTAAGAGTTCTCTTAAAAACATACGACGGTGTTATTTTGAAACAAAGATGGGGTAAGTTTTAAAGCTGATTTTGATGAGAATATAGGTAGGTAATCTTATCATGTTTTTAAATAATCGAATTTAAGAAACTAGACGCTTAGGTATAAATTATATTGCTACAGATAATGTTCATTTGTATCATCATACAAGATAAAACTATTTAAACTTAAAGTAACCAAAGGTAATTTTTTTTGGTATTCATAAACGTCAAAAAGAAGTTCTTTTAATGGACAAAGTATAATAGGTAGGTACTTAGTCGTTTTTATTTATCGTGCGTGGATAAGTATTTTACAATATATAAATACCTACTAATGTTATGATTATAGGAATAATGAAAACAAATTAATTATTTATGGGGATGAAGTTTCCCCACCGGTGAGATTTGTCATGATGACCGCTTCGATTCTTGGGGTCAACTTGGACTTCCACAAGATAGATGTTTTTAAATCGGAAAATAAAACTGAATTTTATAAAAAGGTTAGTACATATAGGTACCTACTTATTGAATAAATAAGTACTTACTGGGCACAGACATATAATATTTATATGTCTGTGGTACTGGGACATTTTATTTTCTATAATCCAGGTGATTATTAGATGCTTTATGACTTAATTTCAGATTAATCCTCTTCAAAAAGTGCCTGCATTATCGGTGAATGGCAATATTATATGTGACAGTCATGCCATTGCTCTTTACCTCTGCCAGAAGAGTGGCCATCATGAATTGTACCCTGGAGACGCTTTAGTCAAAGCTGATATTGACCAGATGCTATTTTTCAATTCGAGCACTCTATTCCCAATTGATAGTGCTATATTTGTAAGATGTTTATTATATTCTGACTGTTTTACTTTAAAATATATCAATGTTTCATAGCCTTACATAAAAAATGCAAATTCTAATATACTGTTTCTCTGGTCACGTTAATAACGTCACATTGTTGGATGACAGTAAAGTACTCGACAGTTATGTGACAACTTTAACAGTGTATAGTTAAATAGCGTTTATAATAAATAATAGTTAAAGGTTAATCATTATTTCAGACTGATTTTTTTGCCGGTAAATGGCCCGCAGAACAAGAAAAAATCAAACAATGGTATTCTGCTCTGGATTATTTGGAGTTACGACTAAATAAACACGCGTGGTTAGCTGGAGATAAGGTCGTATATTTGTTGATCATGTAGATTATACTTATTATGTGCTAGTCTTTAAATAATATTGAGCATTTGTTTTAGCAGATGCGGCTTTGTGATGTATGCTGTGGGTCCACAGTGAGCTCTCTAGCATTATTAGTTCCAGTTTCCAACCGTCATATGCGCGTTGGGCAGTGGCTTAATAATTTGGAATCTCTTCCTTCATTTGATATCAATCGCCGTGGACTGAAACGTTTGGAAGGCTTTATTGAATTAATGAAATCTAATATTTAGGTCATAAAATATATATATTTTTAATAAAGTGATGAATAAAATATTTGATTAACAAACATAAACCTAATTTAAAACTTTTCAACGCTTCGGAACCATGTCTGTGTTCGGAACTTACTTATAGGTACACACAGACATATAAGAAGAATAAAATTATACCATGAAGGTGGTATATTTTTTTAGTCTGTATGAGCTCTTTTGACCAAAATCTGATCTCTCTGATTATCTGAATCTGATTGAGATACCTGGAGGATCACGAGTTGTTGAGCGACCGACAATATGGCTTCCGCCACAGTCGCTCAGCTGGTGACCTCCTTGTGTATCTCACGCACCGTTGGTCACTCGCCATCGAGAGTCAAGGTGAGGCATTGGCAGTAAGCCTAGATGTGGCGAAGGCGTTCGATCGGGTCTGGCACAGGGGTCTTCTCACGAAGTTACCAGCATACGGGCTTCCCGAGGGATTATGCAAATGGGTTGCCAGCTTTCTGTCCAGCAGATGCATAAGAGCCGTCGTCGACGGTAGCTGCTCCAATAGCATGGACATAAATGCCGGCGTCCCGCAAGGCTCTGTGCTGTCCCCAACACTATTCCTTCTGCATATCAATGATATTCTGTCTATTGCGGACGACAGTACAGGGGACGCTCAATACGCGGGCCGTGCAAATATCCCTCGTTCCGAGGTGGAGGAAAGCCGCGAACGGCTGGTGTCTGAAATCGAGAGTACACTAACTAGTGTCTCCGATTGGGGTCGACTAAACCTAGTCCATTTCAACCCCACCAAGACTTAAGCCTGCGCGTTCACCGCTAAGAAAACCCCATGGTCTGTGGCTCCACAATTCCAGAACACTTCCTTGAACATCAGTCAAAGCATCGGGATCCTTGGCGTCGACATTTCTAGCGACGTTTTGTTCCGAAGTCACTTGGAAGGTTAAGCTGGCATCCAAAAAGCTTGGAGTACTCAACAGAGCGAGGCAGTACTTCACATCGGGGCAAAGGCTGCAACTTTATAAGTCGCAAGTCCGGCCTCATATGGAGTACTATGTTATCATCTGTGGGCGGGGGCACCTGGATACCAGCTTGGGCCTTTAGACTCGGTTCAGCGACGTGCCGCTAGAATTGTCGACGATTCCGAGCTCACAAACGGTTTAGAGCCCCTCAGTCTGAGGAGAGACTTTGCCTCTTTATGTGTGTTATACCGCTTGTACAACGGGGAGTGTTCCAAGGAATTGTTCGACTTGATGCCCACGGCTACCTTCTACCATCGCAACTCTCGCCATCGACGGGGAATCCATCCTCACACATTGAAACCAGAATTGTTTCGAACTGTGCGGGCTCAAAGGAGTTTTCTTCCGCGGACGCTCAGATTGTGGAATGAGCTCCCCGCCGTGGTTTTCCCAAAGGAGTACAGCATGGGGTTCTTCAAGAAGGGTGTGAAGAGGTTTCTTCAGGGTCGGCAACGCGCGAGTGATACCCCTGGTGTTGCAAGCGTCCATAGGCTACGGTAACCGCTTACCATCAGGCGGGCCGTATGCTTGTTTGCCACCTTAGTGGTATATAAAAAAAAAAAAACATTGTAGCTGTTGTGTGGCCGGAAGTGCGAACTCACAAAACTCAAGTACAGATGCATTGAAATCCCGAAGGTACTTGGCGATAAATTATCAAATTCAGGGTGGTTGCCGCCAGCCTCATTTTTTTTTTTTTTTTTTACTGTTTATAGGCCTGTGTTTGACCGCAATCTCACCATGATAAGTGATGATGCGGCCGAAGGTGGTAAGCACACAAAGCCTAGAAGGAACTGGCTCTCAAGTGCAGCTATCGGAACACACCGAAAGGTGCTTGGCGACATTCATTCATTGTAGGATTCGAACCTTAGCTGCAGTGCAGTGTGAAGAAAGAAGTGGAACTCGTAGTTAATACACTATACTAGAGATAGAACTCCTCAATAACTATCGGTTAGTCCATCGAGTATTTATTGCAAATTAGTGAAGGGTAGAATTTGGGTGCATGCGAGAACCGTGAGAAATGTGCCGATAGGGCTGTTGTTATACTTATATGTCAAACTCAAAGTCAACCTCAGAGTTAAAGTTATTTATTCAGGTAAGTAAGACCTATAAGGATTTTTTTATATTGGGATAAAATATCCTTGCCTTTAGGATAAGCACAAGCATTATTTAATTATCGATTAAATGTATCCGAGTGGTGATATCTCTTAAACACGCCTTTAAATGTATGAACGTGATCATTGCGATCGCGCCGTCAACCTGTCAGTCAGTGGTATTTTATAAGATTGAACGTGTTTCGAGTGTGCCGAAATAAAAAATCCTTGAATTGTAAAAAAAATTCAGCGATCTTCTGTGCTATCTTGTAAATATATTTAAATACCATTCGTAAATAAGGGCACCAAGTATTAAGGATTTCGCGTATTTATCCTTTGGGGTACTTTGATACAACAATGCATGGGGCACAATGATACTATCAAAGTGCCTTGAAATGCAATATAAGTTTTCTTAATAATAATATTTAGTATGATATTTTTGTTAAGCTAGAGACTGATTACGTTCTGTTCACAATAAAAGTAAAATTTTCATGATAGTGTAAAAAAATTACCAATTTCCATATAGTGTAGTAAAGTGCCCCGTGGGTGGGGCAGAATGATACAAAAGCATTTTTTTACAAAACAGGTAATATTGCTTTTCTTTCACATCTTAAATAGTAATTTCCCTTGAAATTATAATATTTATAAATTTAGCAATTCGCTGAGTTGAAAATAAACTAAAAATATAATGTTATTTCACATGAAATTAGATTTTGAATTTTTCTGCGTCAATCTGCCCCACCTCCCCCTATAGGACGCGCGTCTCACACACGACGCGAGCCAATGCAAGTCCGTTGTTACAACAGCATAAATTAGTAAATAAACTAAAACACTTGGACTAACCATAAATATACTTAGTGACGTGCGGTTAGTATTTTTTTATCTTTAGTTTTATTTTGGTTTTATTTCGCAGCATCAGTCAGAAAGTAATGTCATCGATTCTATAGTCTATGACAACGTATTGATTGGTCGACGAGGAGATGTGAAAAATGGCTGCCTTGCCTTCTCCTACTCAGGTAGAATTATTTGTGATTTTAATAGTTAGTTTATATCAAATTCTTTGAATCGGTTCTCAAATATAAAGTCTAATTATCAATACATCATTCAGTGCAGTGAAATATTCATATAGTAGTTTAAATTGTTGAAATAATTGGCTTCAAAGTCAAGTGTACCGTGAATGGATTACGCTGGATATAGAAATGTACATTTTCGACATTATTATTATATTAATTATGTTAAATGTTGGCGTAAATTGTTAGTATAGAGTTTATTAGTGGTGCTTGTAAAATTTGTTCATTGTAATCTTTCATTTGACCTTGTAATTACATCAGTTTTTGCGCGAGCGTTAGATGTCTAAATGTCACACCCAAATACGTTGGTAAAGTATTTAGAAATTTTGCGAGACTTGAGTGTTCACTATGCGGTTTGAACGGTTGCAGGTGGCAGGGACCCACAGTGCTATATACGAAGCATATTATCATCAGGTAAGTGATACCTTGGCTGTACTATACCTACTGATCAACTTGTCTAATTAATATAATTTACTTCATTGATGATCGATTAGTACTTTACGTAGTTACCGGCACTTGTGATTCTATGCCTCAGTTTACAGTTAAATGTTGCCCCTTCTAATTGCTATGCTATTTGTCCCATACTATTTTCTATCCATTAAATTTTGGAAAATATTTTACTTACTTTAATATTAGGATTAATAAGATTATAAGCTTTCTAAACTCTATCTAAGGAAGTCCAGAAGATTAGAAGAGTTTATATAAAAGTTTATAATGTTACATGACAATTTTATTTAGGTCTTTTGACTTTGCCGCTTTTGTTTGAGTGTATAAAAACTACCATTGTCACTAAAAAAATGCCAAGGGTGAGTTCAGCCGACCTGCACGAGTACCTCAAATACTGTAAATATTTTTCAATACTTCTTTGATGTTATAACATTCAGACTTGAAAACGAAAGAGTATTGAAAATTAGGGATTGATACTGAAGATTAACTTAACAATGGACACCACCTGGCTAGCATTAAAATCTCTATGAAGTTAACTAAATGACAGATATTAGACCATGCACTTTGGCCACTTCACGGGTTAAATATATCCCAAATATTAAACCTGTGTAGCATCCTATAGTCCACATTGAAGTTTAAGTAGAACCCCTGCTGTTGTAGGCTTTATAAAATCACATGTTCAATTGCTCAACCATGGCACAGCTAGTGTTAACTTAGGGTCGGCAAAGTGTGAGTGATACCCCTGGTGTTGCAAGTGTCCATTGGCTACGGTAACTGCTTACCATCAGGCGGGCCGTATGCTTGTTTGCTACTAGTGCTTTAAAAAAAAACTTAAACAAATGTGATGGCATTTTATTAAAATCATTTAATCAGTTGAGTTTTTTTACAAGCTTTTTATTAACTTGCAATATATGTATGCATGTATGTTCAAATCTTGCAAGTCAATTCACCCACTTCCAGTGGTCAGATTGACTTGATATTTGGTATACATTAGTATATTGGAAGACAGCACAAGTACAGTCAACATAAAGTAGTTACCAAAAAAAGCTTGTATTCAAAATGATATTTCTATCAACAACAAAACATAGCACGCTTGTTACAATTATATTTGGGGTCATGGTTGGTTGTTGGCTACAAATTGTTGGTGCTTAACAATAAAGGAAATAATTAAACAGCATATTATATCACTTATGTGTGAGTAAAATAACCACGGTGGATATGCCCTTTATATTTTCATTTTAAACATAACGTTCATTATTAACTAATACAATAATAATGTGTGACAGGTGGATCCTAATGGTGCCGGAGCTATCCAAGCTCTGGATGCGGCGAGGTTCCTCAAGAAGTCTCGCCTCAGCGATGTGGTGCTCAGCAAGATATGGGACCTCTCCGATCCAACTGGGAAGGGATACCTTGACAAGGTAAATATGTTTTTTATCTTTGATGAAATTCTCCATTTGATGAAAATCAATCCAATTTCCTCAATTTTTATAATTCAGGAAAGTGGATTGATTTTAATAATTTGTTTTTGTTTCTCTTATATTTATTAGTTCAAAAGAATATAAGACTGTTTAGTGACATCCTAAACCAGTACTAGTTTGTCTGGGAGGTGCGATTCCTAAAATAGTCTTGTAAAACCCACCCCTGAATAGATTTGCAGTAAAAATATTAAAACAATGAATGATGTAGGACAATATGTTGACACTGGTAGTAAATTCAACTGTATTTACCAACTTAACATAAGTGCCTTACCAGGGCCTTAACTGAATAAATGACTTTATTTTGATTTTGACTCCTAAATTGACTAATAATTAGGTACTGTTTCTAAGTCTGTGTAAAAACCATGTGGTATGTGTGGTGGTTCTTTTTCTCTGACACCAAAACAAACTTGTTCATTCAAATGGGTTCATAGTTGGCTTAGGTATGTCAAACATACATAAAATGTTACAGACTGACCCAAAAGGAGGGTATTTGTAGTCTTTTAATTTATAAATTCTTTGTCTGTCTGATAAGGGGGTCGCCAGAATTTTTCAACCTGTAAGGGGGTCGCGAAATCAATAAGATCGAAAGACACTGCTGTAGACTAATCAGTTTGATGGATTTTAACATAATAATATGATGTGGAATGTGTATAATGTAATTTATGTAATACTAACAAAATATGGACTTAGGCAGCCAAAATAAATATTTTTTATTTTATTTAATCGTAAACATATAGAGGTATACCCTCTATATGTTTACGATATAAAAAAATTGCATCTGCTAACCAAAAAAAAGGGGGGAGTTTTTTTTTTTATTCTAAAAATCTTTCAACAGTGTATGGAGCTAAATTAAACTATATAAGTTGTTTTGTTTATTGTATAGTCAGGCAAATATACATTTGAGACAAAGAGGCCTGTCAATCATAATGCTATCGTAAAGTCTTGGCTTATCTGTGACTCACTTATCTCTCCATGTTTCATATTCAACGTGAAAAACTATAGTTTATGTTGATAAAGTTGAATAGGTAGGTATTTTGTAAGGCTATGTGGAAAAGGTGGTGTTTGCCGTCAAATGCATATGAGATTTAGTTAATTTGAAGAATTTGTGTGCTGATAAGTTTTGGCCACATATCAATTTGGTGACAAGATCTATTTAAAAAAAGAAAACACAGGTATAGAGACTCATTTTGAAGAAATATTCCTTGAGTAGCCAAGGGGAACGATTTAGTCTTAAGAAGAACAGATCGTGTTAATCGTGTGAACCTAATATCTGCTGCAGGTTCCAAATTCAATTATTTTTAACTTGACTCAAAATTTGACTTGAGCATCTTTTTTTAATGACGAAGGCCCGCCTGATGTTAAGAGGTTACCGTAGCCATATGGACGCTTGCGACACTGGACATCACTCACGCGTTACCGACCCTTCCTCCCTCCCCAATGAGCTCTGACCTTAAGAGGACTCAATTCGTCATACTTTTTATACAAAACCTCTGTACTTATTATGGCGTTGTTAAACATTTTTCGTTAGATGTTTTGAACAAATTAGTATCTTGTGCATTATATCTAGCCGTGTCTCTAGAAGAAATTTAAAAAAAGTGTGACACAAAGTCAGTCAAAGCCTCAGAAAAACAGCGTTTTTGCCTGAACTTTGGCCATATCTAATGTACCTATAAATTGTAAAAGTAAAGAAAACATTTAGATACCAGGCTTGCAAATGTATTGGAGATTCTAAATAACTAACTTTTTTTTTACAAACTTGTAAGATTTTTTCACAAGAAGTATACTCCTGGAACAAGTTTTATGAATGCGAAATCATGAATGACGACCTAGCGAAGTGGCCGCGAGTGATCAGCGGAATTTACCGACTGATAACCGACGGCTCTGACGCTGTCGCTCTTTTTTCGCAGTCAAACATTACGTTGGATGAAACAACAAGCTTTTAGACTATGCTTGCGTTGAAGTTGCGCCGGCCACAGAGGGCCGCCTTAACCACAGGAACACAACATAAAGTTATTTGGCTGCGGTATTCTGTAAGGTGGAGGTACTTCCCCAGTCGCGCTGCTCTTTGAGCGAATAAACGCTACGCTCTACCTCTCTTATTTGCATTAATTGATTCCACCAAAAACATTTTCATGTAAAATGTTGCCGCCAAGACATAAGGCTCGTACTGTCAAAAAGTTAGCAGATCTCATGTAGAGCCAAGCTTATAACTACATGCACTTACTCTATAAGCCCTAACTTCACAACCTCTACACACCGTAGTCAAAATTTGTGGCTTGGCCGTTTCGCTACCGTCACATGGGAGTAAGGTGAAAAATGTATTCACTGTTCATTGCTTTTTTGTTATTCAATAGTTCTTATAGTATTGAAACGGCCAAGCCACAAATTTTGACTACGGTGTGTAGAGGTTGTGAAGTTAGGGCTTATAGAGTAAGTGCATGTAGTTATAAGCTTGGCTCTACATGAGATCTGCTAACTTTTTGACAGTACGAGCCTTATGTCTTGGCGGCAACATTTTACATGAAAACGAAGCGCTTCGAGAAAAGGTAGGTAGTGCCCTTTCGCTTCGCTTGGCTGTCTTGGCGGGGGGCACTCCCGTGCCCCCAGATATTTGAGAATACGCACCTAAGGATTACCCTTTCAACTCCTAAATTCCTATTGGTGAAGGAAAACATACTAGTTAAATGATAATTTATAAGCGGATAGTGTAGTAGGCTGCAATATTGTTATTATTTTTAAGATTGTAAAATTTACCATTTTATATTGTAGCTGTTTACTATCCCTTAATAAATAAAAAAACAATCGCGAAGAAACCTACCTATCATGGTACCTAACAAAAAATAGCCAGCAGATATTGTGGTCAAAACAAGCCTAAGATATCACTATCACTGCAAGATAATGGTCAAAATACAAGCCTCTTAATTTTAAGACAGGCAGAGTAGGTTCGGTAGGGCTGTCCATATCGTGCAGACATTAAATTGTCTGCCACTGTATCTGTCTCAAAGATTTGTAATAGTAGTCTACTATTTACAAAACGCATCGAGCCATCCATACTTTACAGTGCATAGCAAAATATTGTCATAGTTTATAGCACTACTGTCTTTATTGGCTTGACAAATGTTGTGGCATTAATTTTTATGTCCTTTGGCAATTGTCCGTAAGTTAAAAGGTTAAAGTTACGTAATATCTTAGCCGAAAATGTATAGCTTTCTTTCTAGCTAGTATGGATTTTATTCGAGTAGGTGTTACGTTGTATATTTATTGCTTAATTTGCCAATATACGTATATATTTTATGTTCACTTTTGGTTTTATGATCATCCCATTGCGATGAAACTTGATTCCAAGGGCGGGTCCAGTTAAGTCAGGAAGGAGTCACTTTTATCCAGGCTAAATAGTTGTGACACAGCTACTTCTGATCCCAAGATTGTATCGTAGGGCTAACTCAAACATACTTACTCATTTGCTTCATGGGTGTGTTATGGCTGCTACTGTGTGTTCAGCAACTTCCAATCCAAAGATATAATGTCGTAGGACTTACAAATATTATTATTATTTATTAAATTGACACATTCCAAAATTATTCAATGCTAGAATAGCATTAGAACTAGCAGTTCCCCGCGGTTTCACCCGTGTACCGCGTAGCCTATGTTACTAGGGAATAGGCGTTTTATTGGTGGTTTTAAAATCCCCCCCCCCATTAACTTACGCCAGTTGACTGCTGCATACAACATCGTGAGAAACATTTACCACTGGTACTTAACAAAGAAATCTTGGTGCCTTGGTGTACACGATGGGAAAAATAGATGAAGATTATCCCATCAATTTAAATAAGTTAACCCTATGTGAGATGCTAACTCATTAACATATACATGACTAAACACATTAGCGTCCAATGCGAGGAGCCGGTGGCTTAGTGGGCAAACGTAGGTACGCATTATCATACAAGTGCAGGATTCAATCCTAGCTTCGTTCAAGATCCTATCAACATGAACGAACGGCTTGATTATGTAACGAGCTATGTAATGGGCTATGCTTGGAATTTATCTGCGAGACAGGGTCCGAAACGATGACATTCGTAGGAGAACGAAAACGACGGACTTAGCTCGTACATTTAGTAATCTGAAGTGGCAACGGGCAGGCCACATCGCTCGAAGAGCCGATAACCGATGGGGAAGAAAGGTTCTCGAGTCTCGACCACGTACAGTCGCGCGCCGAGTGGGACGATCTCACCAGGTGGATCGACGACCTAGACCTGGAAGCTTATATATACAGAGCTTGTAAAATTAGCCAATCGACTCTGGGTTCGTGTAATCGCGTGATGGACAAAATCCCCCTCAATATTATGTTAAGTCGAGTTTGTCACAACACAAGCTCGACTATCGCATCAGCGTGTCCCGTCACTAAAGGACTATTAAGAGTTAGACAAATCGAAACAAGATGGTTTCCCGCGTGTTTGGAAGATTTTTATTATGTCTTTTTATTTTTAGAGCTTGTTTGATGTAAATAAGCTCTAACAATTAGGAGAGACTAATGCAGGGGTCGATAAACACTTCAAATCAAAGTCAGAACTCTTAAAAATCAAAATCAAAATTCAAGTCTTCAGTTAACTTGATTTAATGATCCACTTAAATTCTTGCAATAATCAAGGGTGGAGTGAGGAGTCAGTTTCAGTCTTTTATTATCGACACTAGCCTTAATGCCGCTTTATACACTCGCTGAGTAAGCCATAGTTATTATCAGTGGCGTGCATTCCATATAGGCAAATAAGCAATGCTTACCTCATAAGATTCAATAATATGATATATTGATTCAATTAAACTACATAATCATTTTAAATACAAATTCTAACCTAACATTCAATACAAAATTTCAAACTTTGCCGCGCAGGCACTCGCGAGTTCGTGTAACAAATTCACGCACACTAAAACGATTTCGGCATATGCATACACGCACACACACTTCTATAGGATAATACGACGAAAGCATAAATCACGTTTTTACTATGCGTAGCACACTGACATTTGACATTCGCGATTTATGGACCAAAAGTAACCATACCTACTCTGTTGTGACACTAGTAACCCAGCCAAATTAAAAAAACTACAGTTTACCAACGTTAGAGCAACTCAAATATAACTTCGCAATTTATTTGTATTGTTTTGTTTATGGTTTGGTTGGCATTGCATAGGGTTACCGTACTTTGACAAAATTTATTATCGATAGATTCAAATCGAAGTGACTGATATCGATTAAAAAAAAATATATACAAGGTCGATCCTTAGCAAATCAATATTTATATTTTATTATGATATAAAATATATTTCTTAGTTAATTAGTAGCAAAAAATATTTTTAAAAATGCACTGTTTATTAGGTTACTAATAATAATTACACGAATATCGTTATTCGATTAAACTTACACTGTCGAGATTTTTAGAAAAAACAACGATTTAGACGCCCTCCCATCGATTTCGGCATTAATGAGAGTGAAAGAGAGTAACTTGTGCTAATTTATTCAAAAAAACTATAATATTTAACATAAAAATAATCGATTCGAAAATACGAAATGGAATATTATGGTCTCGTTAAAATCGATTTCCTATCTTTTAATTTCGTGGCGATCTTAAGATCGATCCGTATCTCCAAAGACGATTTAAAAGATCGAATATTGATTAAAAATCGATCGATTCAACCAAGGTTGGAAACCCTAGTTTTTTTTAAATATTTGTCCATGACCATGGAAACAAAGTCCTTCAGTCGTATACATTTTATTTATAATAACACTTTCATATAGTCCGCACATTAACTTTTACATAGTCCGCATTATCAGTTATCAGTCACCGTTCAGTCGTGTTTTAGTTCGTGAAAAGTTTTAGTACAGTGACCACACTGTACTAAAACTTTTCACGAAAGGGGTACGAACATTTTTGTATGGGAGCTGGCATAGCCACCCGCCGCCATTTTGATTTTTTTTCAATGTCGCGGCGCACGGTGTAAGTGGTATATTTGGGTAGAGGACACTTATACAAACAAAAAATGTTAAACAATATGGTGACCTAAAGTGTCACGTTTCCGAGATATTTGGAGGTAAAGATCGCCATATGAGAATTACGACAATCATTAAAAATGAACTTATTACGTGTTTATATGCATTAGATTGTATTCAAATAATAGTTCCCAGGTTGATTTAACTATTTATTAGAATATAGAATACAAGGAGCACGAAAAAACAATACTCATTAATTGGTTACCTACTAAACCGCATCGCAATATTCGCAATGAAACACAATGTTGTCAAGTAGCTCGGATCGTAGTGGTTAACTTGTTTTCCATGTCGCCGTTATTAACCAAAAATGAACATACTTGTCTTAAAATATCATGTTACCGAGATATTGGAATATCGATGTATATATTAGGGAATGCAAAACCGTGGCAAAATGAAAACCGGTTTTCTTTTCGGTTATGAGAGGAAAAAACCGGTTAACCGGTTTTAAACCGGTTTTTTTGATGTTCGCTCGTTTTTTTTCGCGTTATTTCTATAGCTCGAATTAAAGATAATAACCGTGCCTAAGATTTAAAAATCCCAAATTGAGTAATTATTGTCAGTTAAAGTTAATGAAGTGGGTATAAAAGAAACATCAAAGACATCATCACCATCTGCCTGATCTGTTACCTATAATTTGAGATCGGCGCAATATGTACGCTTCTTCTATCTGTTATACCAACATTCACTCGTTTCTTACCAATAACATCTTTCACACAATCAATCCATCTCTTTTTCATAAAATTGATGAAAATAATCGTTTAATTAACTCTGTAGATCAGATACCCGTTTATATAGACTACAAGGTTCGTTGCTTTTGATTTTATTTAAATGAATGAAATCATAAAAAACATATCACTTTTGCTTGATTTTTCATTGCTATGAGATATTATGACTTTATGTTAAAAAAATAGATCAGTATTAAAGAAGTAATTATTTAAACATTTATTAAATTATGTTTCGTAAGTTATAATATTAATTTCACACCTAATATACATGGTATATTGTAGCGGCACAGCAACTTGCGTGTACACTAAAGCGTGGTTATTATTATACGAATGTTTTCCTTAGATAAAAAAAAACATTACCCAGTTTTTGCTGTCGTGCAGACGGGTAAAAAATAACACCAATCAGTCAGCTTGCTGTCTGGCAGATACGTAAGAGCGTCAGTTGACAGTAGTTGCTCCGATAGCATGACATTAATGCTGGCGTCCCGCAAGGCTCTGAATTATCCCCAACACTGTTCCTCCAGCATATTAATGATATACTCTCTATTGCTAGCATTCATTGCTATGCAGATGAAATTACAGGGGACGCTCATTACACGAACCGTGCAAATATCTCTCGTTCTATATTGGAAAAAAGGCGCGAAGGACTTGTCTTAAATCGAAAGTACACAAACTAGTGACTCCGATTGGGGTCGACTAAACCTAGTCTATTTCAACCCCACTAAATCACACGCAAGCCTGCGCATTCACCGTTGAGAAATGTCCATTTGCTGTGGCTCCTCATTTTTAGAACATGTCCCTCAACATCACGAAAAGCACTGGGATCCTTCACGTTAATATTTGTAGCGACGTTCTGTTCCAAAGTGATCTACAAGGTATCCAAAAAACTCGGTGTGATTAATAGAGCGAAGCAGTACTTCTTATCGAGACAAAGACTGCAACTATATAAGTCGCAAGTCTGGCCCAAATGGAGTAATGCTGTCTTCTGTGGGCACCTGGATACCAGCTTGGGTATTTAGACTCAGTTCAGTGACGTGCCGTTAGAATTGTCGATGATCCCGAGCTCACAAGTGTTTTATAGCCCCTTAGTCTGAGGAGAGATTGCCTTCTTATGTGTGTTCAACCGCTTTTCCAACAGACAGTATTCTGAAGCATTGATTGACCTGATGCCCAGTTACCTTGTTCCATCGTAGTCACCGATGGGGAGTCCATCCTCACACATTGGAACCAAAATATTCTCATACTGTGCGGTTTCAAAGAAGCTTCCTATCGTGGATGCTCAGGCTGTGGAATGAGCTCCCCGATTCAAAAAGGTTGAGGGTTGGTAACGTGCGAGTGATAACCGTTATGTTGCAAGCGTCCATAGGCTTGGGTAACTGGTTATCATCAGGCGGGCGTACCGTACCGTACCGTACCGTGCGGGCCGTACGCTTGTTTGCTGCCTAAGTATTGTAATTTTTTTTTAACATATTTTATATTTGTCATAAAAACGATAAAGATAAAGATAATTTATTGCGTGAAACATGGTACATTAAGATGTCATGTGTTAATAAAACAGATCTACATGATTCTTTTATTATTTTAAGTTATTTTCTTACCAGCTCAACACACTTCAGTTCATCACAAAAATACTCACTGCATTGCACTCAGTTTACAAAACGGCGGCAAATCTTCCTTTTTTAGTTTTTCCAAACATTGAAAGAAAAACCGAAAAAAATCGAAAAACCGGTTTTGGTTTTATGTAAAACCGGTTTTTTTGTTGGTCAAAACCGTAACGAATAACCGGTTTTTCGATTTTCGGTGAAACCGGTTTGCATTCCCTAGTATATATGAGACGAATGACAATAGTTTAAAGTTGATTAAGTACAATTTATGTTCTTGTTTTTAAGCAATAGTGGTCAAATAATATTGCATCACTGTTTTAAAAATAAAATAAAACACATAATAGAAACAAGCCGTGACCTCAAACCTTTTAATAAAAGGTTTTTTTTACACTACTTATGTAGCAGACAAACATACGGCCCGCCTGATTGTAAGCGAAGAAAGCTCCTTTGAGACCGCATAGTTCGAAACTATTTTGGTTCCAATGTGTGAGGATGGACTCCCCGTCAATGGCGAGACATGCGATGGTAGCAGGTAGCCGTAGGCATCAGGTTAAATAATTCTACAGAACACTGTCTGTTGTACAAGCGGTAGAACACAAATAAGGAGGCAAAGTCTCTCCTCAGATTGAGGGGCCCTATGCCGCTTGTGAGCTATGGATCGTCGACGATTCTAATGGCACGTCGCTGAACCGAGTCTAAAGGCCCAAACTGGTATCCAGGTAAGAGCAGTACTCCATATAAGGCCGGACTTGCGACTTGTAAAGTTGCAGCCTTTGCCCCCATGTGAAGTACTGCTTCGCTCTGTTGAGCACTTCGAATTTTTTGGATGCTAGCTTAACCTTGTCGTATTGACGTTGTTAGAAATGTCGATGCCGAGGATCCCGATGCTTTCACTGATGTCCGTGTTCTGTAATTGTGAAGCCACAGTAAATGGGGTTTTCTTAGCGATTAACGCGCAGACTCGGGTCTTAGTGGGGTTGAAATGGACTAGGTTTAGTCGACCGTAATCGGAGACACTAGTTAGTGAGCTCTCGATTTCAGACACAAGCCGTTCGCGGCTTCCTCCACCACGAAACGAGGAATATTTGCAATAATAATAATAAATCTTTATTATCAGGCTACTGTGGCCCATAAATAAATACCTTACAAACTAACATAAATATTAAAATAAAACTTTTTTGTTAGTATAAAACACTTAAGCCTATGTTAGTTGACACTACTGCACTGCACTATGTCTTCGTGCGATCTTGTGGCACTTGTCCGCGAAAGCGACGGAACACCACGTTATGCGGCCAAAAGTCCTCTTCCATGACGAGGTGCAGAAAACATGTTGATACTCGCACCACGAACGCCTTGAAGTTGACGTTGCGGCTCGATTCCAACAGCTGCACCCTCAGCGAGTACTTTATTCTTTGGCGAATGTACTTCACGATGTTTGCTGGGCTCCACAGGAGCTGTGCCGCATCGGTTCTTATTCGTTTTCTGACGGTGCTTCCTGCTTTGCACTATCTCAAAACCATCATCACAAGCCCGCTTCGATTCCTTTTCAGGCATGGGCTTCGTAAAAGGTGCTGACGTAGTAGACACAGGCAGTGGGTCAGCGGGCCGGGTAGGTGGTGCGGCGCGGGCGATGCGCGTCCTCTGTTCAATGAATGCCGTCAATAGACAGCATTTCATTGATATGCAGCAGGAACAGTGTTGGGGACAGTACAGACCCTTGCGGGACGCCAGCATTTATATCTCTCAGCTCTTATGCATCTGCTGGATAGAAAATTGGCGATCCATTTGCATAGTCCCTCGGGAAGCCCATATGCTGGTAACTTCGTTAGAAGACACCAGTGCCAGAGCCGATTGAACGCCTTCGCCACCTTGACTCTCGATGGCAAGTGACCAGTCGGCTGGTGACCTTCTAGTGTATACATAGACACATCACAGCCAAGGGACTATGGCGGAAGCCATATTGTCAGTCACTCAACAAATCGTGATCCTCTAGGTATCTCAAGAGTTGCGTGATCACTCGCTACATGACATTGGAGAGAATGGGAGGTGATGGCAATAGGCCTGTAATTCGTCGGGTCTGATCTATCGCCCTTTTTGGCATTGTGTGTACGTAAGCAGTCTTCCACGAAGACGGGACTTTCATTTAGGTGGAAGTTTTATTATCGGGCCGGTCGCGGGACCGGGTATTTTTATTTATTTACGACGCTGTTGCAATTTTGGCGATCTTTAGTTCCAATTAACTTGGTAACATAGATTTTAGGACAAGTATTGTCATTTTTGTTTGTATAATAATGACAAGATGGAAAACAAGTTACGATCCGAGCTACTTTGACAACATTGTGGTTCATAGCGAATATTACGATGCTGTTTAATAGGTAAGTAATTAAAAATATTGTTTTTCGTGCTCCTAGTTTTACTCTATTCAATAAAATTGATAAATCAACCTGGGAACTATTATTTGAATACAATCGAATGCATATAAACACGTAATAAGTTAATTTTTAATGATTATAATAATTCTCATATGGCGATCTTTACCTCCAAATATCTCGGAAACGTGACACTTTAGGCCACTATATTGATTTACATTTTTTGTTTGTATAAGTGCCCTCTACCCATATATACCAGTTACATCGTGCGCCGCGACATTGAAAAAAAACTAAAATGGCGGCGGCTAGCTATGCCACAAAGGTTCTATCCCCTTTTTGAGACAACTTGTAAAATCACGATACACATAATTCATTTCATTTCACTGGTGCACGTGGATTGATCTTTATTGGATAAAATACCACCGATAATATACAATAAAACTCTCCTAGTACTTGATTGCCTACCTCCTCCGAAAACCAATGCACGCCACTGGTTATTATGCTGTCCTTCGCCGTTTGATGTTGGAAGAAAAGGATGCAAATAGCGTTTCGTGTCTCACTGAGTGTGTACAGCCGGTGTTACATTATCTTAAAGTATTTGTCACTGGAATGTTGAATTAAATTCATTTCATCGGTCTGTTATTCGCTGATCTACCCCTTTCAGTGGAAATGCATTCTTATAAACAGTGTATTAAGACAACAAATTCACTGGAGTCAGTTGTATTACAATTTTGATGACTACATCATTCTCTGACGTTCATGTCACGAATTGTTTCAATTTAAAGTCAGTTAGTGGTAAATTGGCGACAATTTGCACCAGCGTTTGAAATGGTGTGAAGAGATTTTTGTAGGGTCAGCAACCGCTTACCATCAGGCAGGCCACCTTAGTGGTATAAAAAAACGGATGCCAACCACATAGTATTTGCAACGTACCTGACACATCACTATCACTTCATCTTAGTCACTTGAAACTATGTCCTAAATTGATTTCGATAAAGTCTCAATTAAAACGACAAGGTCATCTAAAAAACGAAATAAAGTAATTAAAACAATAATTCAATTAAATATTGACACTACGGCACTGCGGAGGATGTGGCTCACGTATAGATAATGTTATCTGCTCGTCTGTTCAGTCGCCATGTGAATCGTAGTGGAATCACTGCTTAGTTTTACCTATACTAAACCTTATTGAGGGGAGGACGTATATTAAGTTTATAATTCGTCGGACAGTGTACGTTTTCAGTGTTTAATAGTGAATAACGTATTGGATTTTGAAAGGTATGTCGTTGATTTTGGGTAGAAAATTGATATGGAATGTGATGTCAGCCATCCTTCTGGTAGAATAGGTTCTATACCTAATCTGGAACCACAATTTTTTTCATTTGGTGGTTTTAGATTTTTTGTATATTTGTCTTTTTCTTAACTCCAACGTCTCAATGTCAAAAACATCGGTCACCATTATGCTATTTTGTAATGACAGCAAACATTTTGAACTTCACTTTTTGTCGTGTTTTAATGTTTAACTATTAATACTCTTGTTTATTTAACGTTTCCCGCAATTTTATCACTAAACGTACATAAACAGAATTAAACCTTGTCTTTTCTACGTTGCATTGTTGTATTGTGATAAAAAGACTAGTGTATTTCGTAAATGAATTACGAACGATTAGTGACAGCCCAGTAGGTCGAGAGACAACATTGAAACGCTACATTTTCCGCTTGCTGAATTCAGAATTTTGTATGGGTTTTGTCTGTAGCATTCACGTGACTTATCCATAGCTAATGTAATTTATCATACAAAATAATGTCAGAAAGTGGCTTTGTCTGAACCTAGTGAAGCCTCACCTTCAATAGGGATGTTGCCTGGGTAAAAATATAATAATTCTAATTAGTCCGTCTGTTAGATAATCAAAAAATATTGGACACGTATTTTTTGCTTTACCAAATCATTAACAATTGACGAAGTTAAAGCGCGACTAAGTTCGGGAGTGGGGGCTCGTGACGTAACTTGTTCCTAAAAAGTGTACCACACCGTGACGTCACGCGGAACTTCAACACACGATAACTTCAAATTTTTTTGTTTAATTGACAAAAGAAAAAATACGTGTCTAATATTTTTTGATAATGTAAATGACGGACTAATTAGTTTTTTTCAGGAAAGTAGCCTATTACAACAATGTAACTACGTTAATGTTGTTTCGATATCAGTTTAAAAATTTAGGCGCTACACAGACATTTCAATGACAATTTTGAATTGATTGGAGACACTAACACTCTGTTAGAGACTGGAGATCCTTATTTAGAATCTCTGGTTTGTCAAATTGCCGAATCACGCGTCTTAGACATTAATATCGCAAACGCGATATCATAAAAATCCTATAAATATTGATAGAAGTCTACCATAATTTTAGCTAAATGTCTAATTCGAAATCGACGTCGGGAGCCTGAGTGACCTGTAATGTAAATGTTTGGGACTTGAAACTATCTTCACTGAACTTAGTACGAAGACCTCTGCATACAATATTACCCAACTGTGAATCTTCGTTCGGACAGAAAAGAAAGTATGGCCCCGAAGATTAACGAAAGAATGCTTAAAACTTACAATCAAACTTAGATCACTACTATAAGGTTTATAATACACTGCAGCTGTTAGTTCCGTCTCACTCGCAAGTTACGCCCCCTCCGCACGGCGCGCACTAACAATGCGGCAGCTCACGACCAATAGCGGTATCCCGCGCTTTGAAAATGTACAAAAAGTATCTTCTGCGCAGGTACATCGGTAAGCCATATCAGTTGGGTACTACTGTACCTCTTTGAAGGTATGAAGATGTAATACTAATATTATAAATGTACGGATATTTGTATGTATTTAATCACGCAGTCATGTCCTAATGGATTTGGATGAAATTAGGCAGACAAAAAGATCATACAGTGGTGAGCCTGTTGGGTCTACGGGCTAACTCGTATGGTAGTGTATATTCCTGGGTAGTAATAGTGATGTGATGTTGTTTCAGCCGGGTCTGTTCGTGGCGTTGAAGCTGGTGGCGCTGGCGCAGGCCGGCAAGGACATCAACATGAGCAACATACACGCGGACGCGCCGCCGCCCAAAGTTGTGAGTTACATTGCCCTCAGAAAAATTGAAGGCTTTATTTTATGAACTCATCATAATTATTGAAGTAAGAAACGTGTGACTAAACTAGAACCATCTTTATTGGTCAGTTTTGACATCAATGTGCCAAAAAAAGGAGTAGGAGCAGCAAGGAGTGGCACTTGTCAAGTATGGCGTCTTAGCGGCGAAATTACTGTGTTTTAGAAGATGGTGGGAAAGTTTTAAAATGTTTGTAACTCAATTGGTAACTTAAAAAAGGTAACTGGCTGGAATACCGATGTCACAAAAGATCATTCTCTATAATACACTAAAGTCTCTAAATTAACCTTATATTACTAATATTAGATGCAAAATTAATTGCAGTGTAATCTCTTCGAAGACTAGCTATGCTTAGGTATATGATTTCTATTTTGTTGTTGAAGAATGCCAAAATAGTCGGTGTGTCCAGAAAATATTTAAAAAATGTGACCTTGCTGAGTGTCTTGCCGGATTCTTCTCAGTTGAAGGCCGAGTTCCGAACCGGTGGTAACTTCAGTACCTAAATGTGACCTTCATAAGTGCCCTTCTGGGGCCTAAATTGAATAAATGGCTTTGACTAGCAACTGGCTCGTCATAGTATAAACCTGCCATCAAAAGTCCTATTGTTGTGTGATTCTTTAAGAGTTGTAGGTGGTTGTCAGGTTGTTCCTCGTTCGTTCCCCAGGGCGATATCCCCAAGGTGGGTGCGGGCCCCCCGGGCCGGCCGGCGGCGCCGTCGCCCGCGCCGCAGCTGGCCCCGCTCAGCGACTGGACTATCAAGCCCGCCGAGAGGGACAAGTACAACCAGCTCTTCGACTCGCTACAACCTAACAATGGACTTATTGCCGGGAATAAGGTATTTGTGCATACTATAAACATATGAAACAAGTTCTTTGTTAAAAATGACATTTTTAATACAAGCTCCCCGCCGTGGTTTTCCCAATGGAGTACAGCATGGGGTTCTTCAAAAAGGGCGTGAAGAGATTTCTTCAGGGTCGGCAACGCGCAAGTGATGCCCCTGGTGTTGCAAGCGTCCATAGGCTACGGTAACTGCTTACCATCAGGCGGGCCGTATGCTTGTTTGCCACCTTAGTGGTATAAAAAAAAAAAAAAAAAAAAAAATCTTTTTTGACTGATTGTACTTTTTTTTATTGTACTTGCGATAAAGTACTCATCAAGACGAATCAATCACTCGATGGGGTTATGTAGTTTTATTCCGGAGTTCCTATGGCCACCTTCCAGCTCCATCATCAGATCAGCTCCACGTTATCATAATATTGCATTGTCACGCGATTTGCATATTCGTGCAAAATTTCAGCTCAATCGGAAACCGGAAAGTGGGTCAAATTTAACTTGCAAAATTCCATTACAGACAACGGGACAAGTGAAACTAAATAAGAGCTTGTAAAAGGAAAGAGACATTTTTTTACCCACATGGTATGTTAAGCATCCATAAAGCTCGGGAGTGTTCTATACAGCGAGGCGGTACTTCACATCGGGGCAGAGGCTTCAACTTTGTAAATTGCAAGTCCGGCCTCATATAGAGTACTGCTTTCATTTATGGCTTGGGCCTTAAGATTCGGTTCAGCGACGTGCCATCAGAAACTCTTGCATGTGTATTGACAAAGTGTAC
>OX596261.1:698750-862681 GCA_951394255.1 Polyploca ridens
AAAATATAACAAACCATAATAGCATATTAAAAGATTCCACCTGTATAATATTTCCTTATTTCAAACGTTTAAGAGAAAATCATTGTTGAATTTCACTAAGTGTATACATATTTATGTTCTCGACCGCCATTACGCTATTCACAATTTTCTTACAAGCTGTCAAGAAAATGACAAAAATTATGAAAAGGTACTAAAGTGATCTGCTTTTGACGCTTTCATAAATTTTATGAAAGAATGTACTGTTTCTGTGTATGCTATAAAATTATTTTAACACTTACAAGTATTTAATTTTATTTAATTTTCATGATCTATTAATTTTTGTTATATTACTCGAAATAATTATTTTTTAAATGAGTAACCTTGGCTTGGCAATACCGAAAACGTATGTATGTATGTTTGTCTACAAATTATCAAAAGCCAGGCATTTATGATTTGTTTATAATTTTAAGCTAACACATTTATTTTCAGATTTTGTTATATTTTTGTTTACATTACGACCCCCTCCCCCCTTACCTCCCTAGTATGAAGTTAGCGGCATGCGGTGACTTCGGATGTTGCATCGTTCGGTTTCAGCTAAATAATTTGTTTTACCTTTTTAACGCTGCAGAGAAAGTAAAATGTACGTAGTATGAATAGTGCATTAGGTAGACATTTGTGTGGCTTGGAGAATGGCATTTTAGTGTCGATGTTTTTTTTTCTTTTGTTGGTATAAAATGTCATATCTCGGAGGTCTTTTGGGAGATTAACCTATATACAGTAATCTTCATGACTTCTCCTATAAAATCAATTTTTTATATACTTTTTGAGTGTGACGTACGGACAGACAAACAACATTTGATGAACCATCAACTGTAAAACCAAAAAACTACATTTTATCAAATACCATCTGTACGACAAAGGATAATTTATAAAATAAATATTTTACTTTCTCTGTCATGTTGAATGCCATTCTCGAGATTGTGTGACGTCATAGTGACGTAGTTGAAGAGCTTAGCTTGCCGCCGCACGCTTGGTCATTTGGTAATGTTCATTATTTATAATCACCATGTATTAATGTCTTGCATGTTATAATATTTATATATTTTTTATGTATTATCAGTATTTTATGTGGGTTCATTAGACTATTCTTAGGGCTGATGTATCAATGGCGTGTGGCCATTCACGTAATAAAACTTCAACGGTGTCGTAGCGACAACAACTATTTAAATTGTGTTTCGTGAAATATTTTGTATGAAAAAACTTTTAAAAGTGTATACGCCATACGCCTCCTATAGGATCGTTTTTCAATCGTTCATTTGACATAGTAATAATAAAAATCACAGTTTAATCGTTGATGTCGCTACGACACCGTTGAAGTTTTGAAGAATCGGGCTACTGAACAGAGCGGTATCTGGTTGATAATCTATATATACAGGTGTTGTTTTGGTCGGCGACAAGCGACCCAGGAGCGGTAGTACAAAATATATATTCTCCAAAAATGGACTTAATCTCATTAAATACTGTAAATATGTTGAGAAATACCTTATTCAATTTGAAATAAAATTACCGCAAAGTATGGTTACTAGGCACCTGCACAGACTAGAGCTAGGCGCAAGCCGCCATCGCCCCACCCCTTTACTCCCTCGTACTCCCGTTGAGTATTATGTCTACACTTTAGCTCATTACATGATTTTCAAAATTTTAATTTTTTAAATTTTATTATTAAAAAAAAAAAAAGTATTTTTTTATATTTTTTTAGCACCAGTATCATTTGTATTATCGACCCTGAGTCACTCGTCGCTGACCAAAACAACGACCTGTATATAATGAATTGCTGTTCGTTAGTCTCGCTAAAACTCGAGAACGGCTGGACCGATTTGGCTAATTGAGGGTTTGAAATATTTGTGGAAGTGTAGGGTAGGGTAGGATAGGGCACCACGCGAACGAAGTTGTACCGGCCAACTAGTTTGAAATAAGGCATTTTTTAATTTTTATATGAAGACTAGCTTATTGGAGATTTAGTGAGATTTTAAGGTATAAACTAGCTGTCCCCCGCGGTTACACCCGGGTTGAAAAAAGCCTATACAACTCTGTGATAATGTAGCTTCTTATTAGTGAAATAATTTTTAGAATCAGATCAGTAATTCTAGAGAATACCTCCTACAACCAAAGTTACTTTACCTATTTATAATATTATCAGTACAGATTTATTTACAAAATACCTTATAATTAACAAGTAAATTGTTTATTAAATTAATATAATCTATTTTTAACCGACTTCAAAGAAAGAAGGAGGTTCTGAATTCGGTTGTATGTTATTTTTTTATGTTTGTTACTTCATAACTCCGTCATTTATTGACCGATTTGGAAAATTATTTTTTGTTTGTAAAGGTACACTTTCCGTTTGGTCCCAATGGTTATTAGGTTAGGATTTGATAACTTTATAGTATACTTTGAAGTCGGTTTAAGTTTTTTGTAAAACATATTTCAATTATGAAATAAGTCCTTGATACGAAAAATTCGCTTAATATTTTTTGGATCTGTTTTGGCACAAAATATAATAATATATAAGTTATGGGTATGGGAGATCGTTTTTTACTGGTGATAGAAACTAATTTCTGGGATATAGTAACTGGCTTAAATGCTTTGGTTTAAGGTTCAAAATAACGACAGATTTTTATTAAGTTTGGATCATGAAATCAAACGTAAGATAGAATCTTAGAAATATATTTTCCTTGAAAGTTAGTTGTTATGTAAAATATATTGGATACATTTTATTTCTTTATATAAATTATGATATAAGCTATAATAGTTATGTTATATGCTTTTATAGTTTTAGATTGATGCAAATTAGTATAGTTTTTCTGTGTAGGATATGAAAGCATGTATTTACGCAAAACACGCGGCTTCCACTCCCTATTCTTTATTATTTATTCGTTTATTTTATTTATTATATTTATTTCTTTTTATAACAAACTACTTACCTGTATTATACAAATAATTATATTCTGGATGTGCTACATGACATCAAATTCATCTATTTTCAATTCTATGTGAGTGATGTTAAGGTTCATTATCCGGTGTCGTGTTGTCATGTGGTGTGTCCATATATTCATGAATCATATATATATGTAAGGGTGTCACTAACATGCTAACCACTGGTCTCGTGCTTGTCCCCACATTGCAGCGCTAAGCGGACCCGGCGGCGGCGGAAACACGTGCGTACTACCCGTCTCTCTCCCTCACCCACACCTAACATACACGCATCTCACTCACACTTTGTGTTGCGCCCAGACCGACCGCACCATGGAGTTCACCGACGATCCGTTCAAGGACTACCGGTACGAGGACCCCTTCAACATCGAGGACCCCTTCGCCGACGTCACCGACGCCAGGAAACCCGACCCCTTCGGCCGACCGACTTCTGTAGCCGGCTTCGAGACCGACGACTTTTTCAACGCCTCCGCGACTCTCAACGGGAGTTTCACGCTGCCCGATAAGCGAAGCGGTCGCGTTTCGGCGCCACCCGTCGCTTACGATCCCTTCTCGTCCAGATCCGAACCTAAACCACCCAGACAAGACAAGCCGAACAAGAGCAACAACAACGAGACCTGGGCGGCCTGGCCCAGCGACAACTGGGCCACTGAGGACGCCTGGGACGAGCCCGCCACGCCCAAACCTGACGCCTGGTCCACTTCAAAGAACACCAACAGGACCACAGGCGACTGGAAAACCGATAACTGGGCCAATAAGTCCGATAATTGGGCCACCGACTGGAGCGCCGACCAAAATAAGAACTTGAACGAGACCTGGCCCACTAACACTCTCCCCTCGAAGAAGGAGAAGTCCCCTAAACCTGTTAAATACGCGAAATCTTTAGTGCATACGATAGGGGGCATCGGGAGGAGCAGGCAGAAGGACAAGAAGGCCAAGGGGGCCGCTCTGGAGGCCCGAAGCGCTGAGACTTTGCCCACGGAGGAGCAGCAGTGGGCGTGGGCGGCCGCAGAGTCCAAGAGACTCGAGAAATTATCCGAGGACCTGAGAAGACAGGAGGATGCGGAGCTGCAGCTGGCCTTAGCCATATCGCGTCAGGAGAAGTGAACTCTATCCTATAGTGATAAGGTTGGTTTCGTCTCGCCGGTAATCTTAGATTCTGGTTGATGTTTCGGACGCTGAAATGCGTGGTCGGTATAATTTATGCATTTCTCGATACGTCCACGTTTAAATTAATGAGATTCTTTCATTTGCATTCGGTTCGACTTAAGTCTGAGTTTGGGCGGTCGAGTATACGGTAGTATATCATATAAAAACTCTTCTTACGAAATGCAATTCCGAATGGTGAGCTACCAAGAAGTAATTTTAAACTTTAAATCTTAAAACATAAAGTTGATATTTATTTTGTGCGTTCTGTTGTCTGTAAATAAAAGTATAGATTTTATAAACATTGATGTATATTTGTGTATTTATCGTTCTGCATTCCATGGGTGGCACAGAGTAGAAATGAACAGTGGGTTAACTTAGCGTTTGTGACCTTGAAGTTACAGAAAATAAGAAATTGTTTCAAGGGTTGTTTTTCTGTTCAAAAGTATACTGTGATCGTTGCCTGATATTACTTGTGTTACTGTATGTACATCACATAATATATTATTATTTATATCATAAATATATGTGAGAAAAATATACTTTATTTTTAACTGAAATATTTTAATTATTACACGAGCTATTTGATAACGAATCTTGCCTTCATTTTATATATTTTATGGCTACGTCGCATGTTGTAGTTAAATGTTGAAATCCGGTTATTTATTAATTGGCTGTTGTACTCGAGCACTATTTTAAAATAAATTAAAATCACTAGTCAATTCGATTTCGGCGGGGTGGAGGGGCTCGAACGATGAAACGGTGTCTGGGCGTGTACATGAAACATGTCGCAGGCACTTGGGGAAACCTGACATTATTAGAAATCACTAGTTAACTAACCTAATGTTATTTCATCTAGATATTTTTCATAATGCCGATTTCTTCAAACGCCTGCGACGATCATTATTATTATGAAATAAATGTAAGGGTGTAATATATTGTTGTCTGCAAATCGAGGCCTAAATAGCTTCTTCACTATCGTACTTGTATAGTCTGTTAGATTTAATTTATAAAGTACACTTGCGTGCAAAATAACTGTACACTTCAAAAATATTACAAAACTACTAAGAATAAAGCGACACCTTCTATTCAATACAAACGGTCAATTTAAGAATGAATGACGCGGCTGATTTTAATTTATTATTCAATAATAATTAATTTAAGTGTTTTGTCTGCTAGTAAACAATCTGGTAGTTCATTTAAAGCACCTAAATAATTTAATAATTTTGAAAAATATAGTGTTGTGTCAGTTATTTTGCACGTAAGTGTTATTATAATTCATATATATGGTACGAAATATTGAATTGTATTTGTCTTTTAGAAAGAGACGCGTATATATCGTAGGAGCGTCCCATTCTAACGTAAGCTGTATTCACACATTATTTTAACGTATAATGGGAATACGTCAAGCGAAACTCTACCTTATGATTATTGTATAAGGTAATTATTAGTTAATCATGGTATTTAATTTATTATTTTGTTTTAGATGTCTTGGGATCGCTACAGTGAGATATATAAAATGGGATTTTTAATGAATTCTAGTCACATCCAAAATTGTTTCAAAAATAAGGTGTTTTTCATTCAAATCCAGATTATCTTGCAACAGTATCTTATGAGATTAAATTGCCGGTGTAAAAGGGATGGCTGTATATGTGTAAGCGAGACAGTAAGCATTGCATCTCACTTACAAGCACACATCTGTTTTTCATTTGTGACTTTACTCAGTAAGATTTCCTCGACAAGGTTTGTCTTTAATAAAAGATTCTATTTAATTCTTATAAAAGATGATTGTTTATTACAGTCCACAAAAAACCTTTTGATGCTTAAGAATTTCAAACATAAATCAACCTCATTGCTTGGTACAGTACTACCCAACTGATAAGGCGCGTCGTGAATCTTCGTTCGCACAGAAAAGAAAGTATGGCCCCGAAGATTAACGAAAGAATGCTTAATACTTTTTTTTTTATACCACTAAGGTGGCAAACAAGCATACGGCCCGCCTGATGGTAAGCAGTTACCGTAGCCTATGGACGCTTGCAACACCAGGGGCATCACTTGCGCGTTGCCGACCCTGAAGAAATCTCAAAAACTTACAATCTACCTTAGATCACTACTATAAGGTTCATAATACACTGCAGCTGTTAGTTCCGTCTCACTCGCAAATCACGCCCCTCCGCACGGCAGGCGTTAACATGACGGCAGCTGTCAGCCAATAGCGTTTCCTGTGCTTTGAAAATGTATCTTCTGCGCAGGTACATCGGTAAGCCATATTAATTGGGTACTACTGTAATAAGGTTTATCTGTTGTTGTTTGATGAACCTTATTGTAAAGAAATAAAGTAATTTTTTCTTGATCTTAAGCTACATCAAAGAGTATTTCTTAGATTCGTTGCACTTGTATTTTTTAAATCCCACTGTGTGATCCATTGACAAATATCTTGATTATGTGTTAGTGAATGTTTTTGAAACTGGCAAGTCCATATTTTAAAACGTTAATCAAACAAGTTTCGCATGGAGATTAAAACTATTGAATTTTGAACCTATCGCGACGGTATGTGGTTTATCTTCGTTTAACACAGTATATTCTTGATACCTGTTATTTGATTATCGTTTTTTAATAAAGATTTTAGGATGGGTTGTTTCATTCACGTAAATGTTAATGATTATGCGTGTTTTTTCATGATTCAGTTCTTTTATCTCTTTCGTTTCCTCTTTATGTGATGAAACAACGCATTTCTTAATACCGTACGTCTAATGAAACAACCGGCCCTTGGTAGACAAAACAGTCTACGTGTTTCGTCTCGTTACGTCATTAATGGCAGAAATGTATGAGAGGTGTATGTTGTGTGATTGTCATGTACATATATAAAAATTCCACTGTATGTCTGTAAAAGTACAACTTAAATGTTTGCTCGTGCAATTGTATGTATATTTGTTTAAATGTTATTTAATATTAGTTTTTTTTTGTGTTGGCAATAATGTTGATTGCTTAACGCTCGGTACTCAGATTATGTTTCACAGTTGGATCACTTAAAAAAAAATTGGGTAATCGCAAAAGTCATATACAGGGTGTTGTTTTGGTCCGCGACAAGTGATCCAGGAGCGGTAGTACAAAATATATATTCCCCAAAAATGGACTTAATTCCATTAAATACTGTAAATATGTTGAGAAATACCTTATTCAATTTGAAATAAAATTACTGCAAAAGTATGGTTACTAGGCACGTGCACAGACTAGAGCTAGGCGCAAGCCGCCATCACCCCACCCCTTTACTCCCTCGTACTCCCGTTCAGTATTATGTCTACACTTTAGCTTATTACATGATTTTTGAAATTTTAATTTTTTAATTTTTGTTATTAAAAAATAATAAAGTATTTTTTTAATATTTTTTTTAGTACCAGTATCATATGTATTATCGACCCTGAGTCGCTCGTCGCCGATCAAAAAAACGACCTGTATAAAAAAAATTACGTTATGTCGCAACATACTCAAAATACCCAAAGAAAAATATATGCTGTCATCAACCACCGAATGCTCAATATTATTTGTTTTGTCTGTTTGGGAGATGGGATATCGGTTCGATAGCTCAGTGCGGCGCATTTCGTCTTCTGTAGTGCCTTTCCGATCGCTGTTCATATCGTTTGTCTCTTTCTTACGTGAGCGAGTGAAAAAGATATATTAATTTATTCTAACTTAATATTCAAAATTATAATATTCAATTTTAAAATCCTACCAATATGGTAGCTTTTTGAGTTGCTTGCAGCTTTAATGGATTATCGTTGTGTAGACTCGCACCACTTGCTTGAGTGCGCACGGGCCCTACGCGCCGCCTCCGAAACAATAACTATTTTGTACACTCTTGCAGAGACATTTATAAAAAAAACTACTAAAGGCTACTTTTCGATGGCAACATTTATCAGTTTCTACTCTGCCTTAAAATGTAGCCAGTTTACGGAATGTCTCGACAAGCGGCCGTTAATGTATATGTTAATAAAATTATTGTAATTGTAAACTAAACGTGTAACTATAACTGTAATACCATCGTGTATATGGGTATTATCCTAAAGTTGTTATCTCTTTCTTAGGCGCTGTTGTTTGTGGCTCGTCGGTCCGCGCGGCCGCCATCTTGAATATTATATTGCCGCGTTACGATACATCGTACCATAAGGGTAATTACACACCGAGAAGCGACGCAGCGCGCCCTTTTTAAGATAGCATTACAATTAAACTTTATTTATAAGAGAATTCGTGACAAGGGATTCGCGACGCCGCGAGGCTTATTCGAATTCTCTCACTAAAATGTGTACGTTTTTGTTTACTTCCATATGGTATCGCTATCTTAAAAAGTGTGAACGTCTCGGTGTGAACTGACCCTTAGTCCGACTTTATATGATATTTAAAATATTATAGGTGTTATAATTAATCTATATGTCATATTATCTTGAAAATGTTTATAATGTAGCTTATTTAAAATTATGTTGTTGAAACTTATAGAAATGTATTTTTTCTCGGTCGACTCTTTAGATGTATATAATATTTTTTGTAGTATTCTTTTATGAATGAGTTGTCCGCGCGGTCCGACCGACCCTTGTCTGTTATCACGTTTACAATATATGTACTTTACCCTTCAGCGGTAGCCGAAATAAACTTTAATTCTCGACGTTGAAGTGTATATGTGTATTTAAAAAGCTAATAAAAAATGAACGAGTAAAATTTGATAAAAAATACAGGTAATTTTTAAGGTTTAAGTAGGTAGTGACGGTGCGCGGGACTATGGCCTCATTCGACCGAGAGGGAGTCGCGTCGCCTCAGCAACCAACCTTCATTCAGCTTTGCATGCTATCACTCTCACACATTCATTATATGAGAGGGACAAATCAACGCTTCGAATGCGGGCTGATATTCAGTATTATTGGGGACCGCGCGCCTTTGCTTTCTAGCTTAGATATATGAGGTTCTAGAGACCAGTGAAGTGTGAAGGATTGGATATATTGTTCATTTAGCGGTAGGCTTAGGACGAACGGTAAAGTTTTACTGTAGGTGTGCCCTGACATTGTGTCGAGGATGATTAGCGAAGGTATCAGTTGAAAACCTGTTGACTTTAAATTAAATATCCCATCGTTGTTGTAACTAATATAATAATTCGTATAACGTTATGATATATTGCAAATTATCGTGTTTAGTTAATTAGCAGTTATTTTATTCACAGCTTTTGTAAATGCAACGAAATATTGTAAATAAACTGTGTTATAAATTCTTTTCATGTTTCTGTGAAACTTGTTACTCCACTGTAGAAAGTTTCCGTGATTTAATCTGTTGATAGAATTTCAACTTTCAAACGAGTCAATAGAGAATGATTTTAATTAATGCCCAGTTGTATTTGTGTCGATTTATAAATTAAATATTAAATTAGAGATGTCGTTGGATATGTTTATCAAAATTAAATTAATGTTAACAAATAATTTCACAATTACATAAATGTCTTAAATTATTTGCATAGTACAATGTTACTCATATCATGTTATAATTTGCTCTGGGGCTGAGAAGGAATGTTTATAACTGTACAATAACTATCTAATAATCAAATTCTTGTGATTTAGCGTCGTACGTAGATATTTCTATCTATATTATATTAAAGCTAGCGACTTTTTTATCGTTGTCAGAAATACTGCATCGTTTCTGACATATTTGGAAACGAGTCCGACTTCTGTTTAAATTAAGCATAGTTTAATTCTAAAAATTTCAGTATTCAGCAGCGGCTAAACGATAATTGTTATTTTAAACAGGGTCGGACTCTAGTTTCTCAGGTATAATTAGCTAATCTATAAGCTGGTTAATCCACATATCGCCCGTACAACATATTTAGCGCGTTTGCTTTTGTTCGCGTTATTGTAAGCTGACGACTGCATTTTTTACTGAAACATTGTTTTTTGTACTGGAAAAAAATACTTAATAAAACTGTTCAATTGTGCTTATTTATAATAAAGGGGAAACAATAAAAATTGTTTGTAATGCACTTCTAGTAAAATGCAAATTAGAAAAAAATTAGGTTATTTATGGTAAAATTAAATATAAATGTTATATAAAAATGAAAGTTGTGTACGTTTCTAATAATAATAGCGTGTACGACCAAATAATTATTCAGTATGGGTACTCTGGAGGTTGCGACGCTGATTGTGAAGTAGAAGGTAGATGCACTAAATACGACCTAATATGGATAAAAAATATGTAACAATTTCGTTTAATGGCTGTGTTTTGTTGCGACATTTCTATTTTAGGTATTGTCGCGCGATGTAACAATTTATATTCGCGCGCTGGTCACACTGGTTATCTTTTAGTGGGCCAAAATTCTTGTAACCGAGTCATGCAACTCTTAGTCAAAATTAGTATCGAATTTGAAATTGGAATGTGTTTTAAAATTCCCGTTTTACATGAAATATCCAGTGTGGTCATTACAAAAATAATTTATTACTATTTATGTGTAAGGCAGGTGGTCTGGTACCAGTTCGTGCATTCGTCATTACCCGCTGACATGTATCCACTGTAATGAAACTATGATATTATATTAATATGAAAACAAACAATTCCTGAGATAATAAAAAGGAAAAATATTACAAACTTGTTTTTTATTTATACTTTCTCTATACAAAGCTCTGCCATTTTTTTAAGATAGTAATATACATCACACATTAATACTACAAATATCACATTATAAAAAAGGTGGTAGTTTTTTTTACTATTTCTTATAATTACTATACATAATCTTATCATAGCGATATATTACAGGCTATTTTCAATCAACATAGTATATCTAAACTTTTGTTAAATAAATTTAAATAACTTTCTGTAAACCGTTAAACAGTTACAACGGTAAGAAACATTATCAAATGTTGGAATCATGAATATTTATCATTTTTATTATGAATAATAAAATTATATAAAAAAAAACCGGTGTAGCTGCCTTTAGTAACAAAATTGCAGATTTGGGTGTCAAATAATGTCGATAAGCTTTTGCCCCAATTGCCCCATTACAGAGAGTCCAACATGCCCACACCTGGCGCCTTCCCTGTACAGTAACGTCACAATATGCCCCATTCAACGTAGTCGTCTATGACACCATTCAACCGCTCTGAGAATAGATCGCTGGTGTTGTCAAGGGTAAAACTCGCTATGCCCTTGTCGTCGGAAACCTTGGGCGCGTTCTCCGCTTCCACTGTAACTATGGGCAGCGTGAAAGCGGCTAAGTTCAGGCCATAAGGCAGTTTCTGTAAAGAGAAACAAAAACAATGATTAATAATAATAATAAAATCCCACCAAAAACATGTAAAATGTTGCCGCCAAGACATATGGCTCGTACTGTCAAAAAGTTATCAGATCTCATGTAGAGCCAAGCTTATAACTACATGCACTTACTCTATAAGCCCTAACTTCTTTTTTTTTTTTGTTTGAAATTTCCAAGTTTTATAATTTTTTTGTTGTTTGTGTACTAATACAAGCTTACATACCAAATTTCAGCTTTCTAGGACTTCAGGAAGTACCCTATGAGTTTTGATGATCATCAGTGAGTCAGTGACGAAATCGGGGTTTTTTAGATATCAATAAAATCTAAAGTATAAGAGCTATGTTATTGAAACTTAATATACTTAATAAGTTCACTATTGACATCATGTTCCGAGAATTTTGTTTATCTGGTATAATCCAAACCCAAGTTATGAGGGTTCAAAAAAACGACGAAGCGCTTCGAGAAAAGGTAGGTAGTGCCCGTGTGTTCGCTTCGCTTGGCTGTCTTGGCGGGGGGCACTCCCGTGCCCCCAGATTCATTTATTCAAGTAACAAGACTCAATATTGTTAGTAGGTACACCTTATTATCTATATGTTAGTAAGTAATAATATTATGATTTTGATTTATTTTATTATATTTACGTGTATGTCACAACAACGACGCATGTATGGACAGTCCAATCTGTCCGCTATCATGGTCAGGACGGTGTTGGAGCTGGCCCGCACCCGGCGGACCAGAGACGTGCACCGCTTGCGCATAGTCGCATAGAAGCAGTCAGTACGCCTACCTTGAGTTTTCTACGCTAACGTAATCTACAGTCGCTAGCGACAACGGTGAAACATTTTGTATGAAATACTTCCAAAAGTGTCCACTAGAGGCGGTGCTCGTCATGCAAAATATCCACCATAGTCGCTAGCGAGTGTAGATTACGTTAGCGTAGAAAACTCATGGTAAAGGCACAGTTCGCGCTTCTGCAAACATACCCGAGGCGCTGCAGTACCGGGGCAGCCCCAACATCGCCCTAAACGCATTATTGTACTGGACGCGGAGGGCGTTGTACGATTTCAGAGTATAATTTGCCCACAGGCTGCACGTATAAAATGACGTACAATATGCTCTGAAAAGCGTGACCTTTGCGTCCTTGGAGCAACGTACAGTCGAGGACAAAAATAAGTATACACCACCAAGCCTCATAAAAAGTAGCCGTTCACATTATCATAGATATGGGAACATACAAAAGTTCAAAAATAAGTAAACACTGTTGGACAATTATGTATGTAAACAACAAGTTCAATAATATATATCCATGTATCAAATCATTAATTTGTGAACAATCAAAATACCATAAATATGTATTCATCATTATAGTAAAAAAATATGTAAACTCATTGAAGTCAAGGCCTTCATGGAATTTAATTGAAAAACGGTAGGTATTTGAAAAAAGTTTTTAAAAAAATCTATAATTTTGTGTTCGGACACGTTGGTAGTTTCGCGCTCGCGATGTTGTCAGCTCGTGCGCAAGCTGGCTGGCAACGTCGCCTACCGCATGATGTGATCAAGTCGTTGAGAAAGGTAAAGTTATTGTCGCTCCCTGTAACAGGGCACTCACTGAGCAATTTCAACAATTCGTCGTGACATATTTATTCATGATTATTATTTCAAATATTTTGAATTGGTAGATACGTAGCCGTAGCCGTGTTTGGGATTGTTAGAATTGTCGTGAGATGAACTTTGGCCATATATGTTTCTCAGGGTCTGATGATGGAGTAGGAGGGTGGACACTGGAACTCCATAACGGAGCAACGTATCCCAGCCATGTTTGTGGTTGTTGGAATTGTCGTGAGATGAACTTTGACCATATATGTTTCTCAGGGTCTGATGATGGAGTAGGAGGGTGGACACTGGAACTCCATTGCGGAGCAACGTAACCTAGCCATGTTTGTGGTTGTTGGAATTGTCGTGAGATGAACTTTGACCATATATGGTTTTCAAGGTCTGATGATGGAGTAGGAGGGTGGGCACTAGAACTCTATAGCGGAACAACGTATCCTAGCCGTGTTTGGGGTTGTTGGAGTTTTTGTGAAATGAACTTTGACCGTATATGGTTTTCAGGGTCTGATGATGGAGAAGAACGGTAAGCACTGGAACTCCATAGTGGAGTTGAACTTTTTAGATACTGGTCCGATTGCTCTTAAAATCGATATTTAAGAGTCCTCGGGGTCACAAAACAAGAATCTATTCTAAAAAGTTTGAAAAAGTGTCGGCCATATTGAACTTTTTAGATACTGGTCCGATTTCTCTCAAAATCGGTATTTGAGTGTCCTCGGGGTCACAAAACAAGAATCTTTTCTCAGAATTTTGAAAAAGTGTCCGCCATGTTGAACTTTTTAGATACTGGTCGGATTGCTCTCAAAATCGATATTTGAGAGTCCTCGGGGTCACAAAACAAGAATCTATTCTCAAAATTTTGAAAAAGTGTCCACCATTTTGAACTTTTTAGATACTGGTTCGATTTCTCTCAAAATCGATATTTGAGAGTCCTCGGGGTCACAAAACAAGAATCTATTATCAAAATTTTCAAAAAGTGTCCGCCATCTTGAACTTTTTAGATACTGGTCTGATTGCTCTCAAAATCGATATGTGAGAGTCCTCGGGGTCACAAAACAAGAATCTATCCTCAAATTTTTGAAAAAGTGTTCACCATTTTTGACTTTTGAGATACTGGTCCGATTGCTCTCAAAATCGATATTTGAGAGTCCTCGGGGTCACAAAACAAGAATCTATCCTCAATTTTTTGAAAAAGTGTTCGCCATTTTGGACTTTTGAGATACTGGTGCGATTGCTCTCAAAATCGATATTTGAGACAAGGGTCTCTCAAAATGGCGGACACTATTTTAAATTTTGAGCAAAGATTCATGTAATGTGGCCCAAAGGTCTCTCAAATATCCATTTTGAGAGCAATCGGACCAGTAACTAAATAATTCAAAATGGCGGCCCCTTTTTTTATTTTTTTTGCAAAGAATCCATGTTTTGTGGCCCAATGGTCTCTCAAATATCCATTTTGAGAGCAATCGGACCAGTAACTAAATAATTCAAAATGGCGGCCCCTTTTTTAAATTTTGAGCAAAGATTCATTTTATGTGGCCCAAGGGTCCCTCAAATATACTTTTTGAGAGCAATCGGACCAGTAACTAAATAATTCAAAATGGCGGACAATATTTTAAATTTTGAGCAAAGATTCATCTTATGCGGCCCAAGGGTCTCTCAGATATCCATTTTGAGAGCAATCGGACCAGTAACAAAATAATTAAAATGGCTGCCACTTTTTACCAGTCTGATGGTTAAAGAGAAAAAAATAAACAAAGTTGAACTTTACGTAAGTACCAAGTATTAATTTATAAATAATGTAGTATTTTCAATGTACGGATTATTTTTCTAATATTTTTTTTGATTACTAATGACCTATACATATATGTATACATCCATCTCTAAAAATATACGCCAAGACTTTAGAAGGACCTTATTATAATTATATTCTATGGATAACCCACACTAACAATTTTTATGCGATTGAGATATTTTTTGTGGGTTATAATTTCGAAGTTATTTTGACCCATATAATTTTAATCCTTATGTAATTTAGTAAGTTAGTCACGATGGACATTTAATGGAGATAAAGTTTGCTCTTTCTTTATCACAGATTTAAAATTAGTAAGACACAGTATTCGCGATACCCTAAAGGGGCGGGCCGAGACGGGCGCGGACGCGCAGATCGCTCGACACCACACGACATTGCACCCGTGCAAAGACGGGGCGGGTCGCTAGTTTAAATTAAAAGTGTAATTTATGAAACAAATGACACGCAAATGACATCATGCCCTGTTCTAAAGACATCACAAGACGTAAATATTTAATAATGTGTGCAGCGATATACAGGTCGTTGTTTTGGTCAGCGACGAGCGACTCCGGGTCGATAATACAAATGATATTGGTGCTAAAAAATATATAAAAAAAAATACTTTATTTTTTTTAAACAATAAAAATAAAAAATTAAAATTTTGAAAATCATGTAATAAGCTAAAATGTAGACATAATACAACGGGAGTACGAGAGAGTAAAGGGGTGGGGCGATGGCGGCTTGCGCCTAGCTCTAGAATGTGCACGTGCCTAGTAACCATACTTTGCGGTAATTTTATTTCAAATTGAATAAGGTATTTCTCAACATATTTAGAGTATTTAATGGAATTAAGTCAATTTTTGGAGAATATATATTTTGTACTACCGCTCCTGGGTCGCTTGTCGCCGACCTAAACAACACCCTGTATACAGGGCGAATTTTTATTTCTAGCCAGTGTGGGCAACTTCTGAACTACAGGTCTTAGTATTGTGAAGTAGAAGTAGAAAAAGACAAAAAAAAATAGTTTTTTTTTTTTTTTAATGGCATTTTGATTTTCTTCAAAATACAGCTCGGGGTTCCTTTCAGCGTTTTTCTCTAAGACCTGTAGTTCAGAAGTTGGCCTCACTGGCTAGAAAAAAAAAAACACGCTGTATATGTAGGTACTACATAATATATCAATGAATATTGTGTGATCTTCAGTGTCATCATTGTTCAGATGGTTGTATACATATTTTTGGCACATTGAGTGGTAACAATTTTATGCATGTTTCAGGGAATACATATTTTTACTTTATCTAACGTGTACATATTAATGATCGTGTCGGGTACATATTTATGTTGTCTATATTGTTTACATATTTGTTAGCATTTGAATGAGTACAAATTATTGGAGCTTTTTATGATTACTTCTTTTTTATAATGATACGTGTATACATATCTTTGTCTTCGACTGTACAAACCTGCGAGCTATCATATTAAGTAAGTAACGTTTCACCCGTGATCTCCTATTGTAAACTCGTAATGGGTTAATTTTTGAGAAAGCCGTCCTTAGTTGCTTTATATCGTACTAGCTGTCTTCACCCGCGTTCCCGGGATAAAAGTAGCCTATATCCTTCTCCATACCATAGGCTATCTACATGGCAAATTTTATGATGATTCGTTGAGGCGTAAATGCGTAACAAACAAACAAACTCACTTTCGCATTTCTAATATTAGTTAGGATCCTTTACTACTAAACGAGCAATATTTGTATACCTACTTACATATGTTTTGAAATCTCGAAAGCGGCTAAAGATTTCGATGATGCTATCTTGGGGGCTTTTGGGGGCGAAAAATCAATCTAGGTCTCAACTCTGCTGGGAATAGCGTTGTTCCGAGTTTTCGAACAAAGCTTTGTCACCGAGGCACTATTGTATTATAAGAGTGGAAGTAGGTCTAGATCTTAGAAAACCACTGGGAAGCGCTCTTTTTACAGATTCTAGCCCGAGTGAAGATAGTTGGGGCACTACAACATCTTGGTAGTATCAACATAGTCCTGAAGCAACCTACTGGAGATTGAGCGCCTTCTGCGTGGGAACGTGGGAGCTCCAGAGGGCACTCGTTTAGAAAATCGGCTATTGGATGTTTTAAACGATGATCACATAATACAGTATATAGTATTTCAGTTAAGAAAAACCCAAATTGCTTAATTCGTTCTCAAGAAACGCAATGGCGTCATTGGGACAAATGTATCTATTGAACTGAGTATTAACGGCTTTTAGACTGACTCATTCACACAGATATATACGCATTACGCATAGCTGAACCGTGAGCACGCATGAAATAATAGTAGTTTTTAGGGTTCCGTACCCAAAGGGTGCCAACGGAAACCATCTAACTAAGCCTCCGCTATCCGTTCGTCTGTCAGTGGGCTGTATCTTATGAACCGTAATAGGTAGAAAATTGAAATTTTCAAATTATGTGTAATTCTATTGCCGCTGTGACAACAAAAAAAAATAAAAAATTAAAAGAAAGAGGTAGTTTTTGGAGGTTCTTTTTTATTGCACCTACTATTCATTTAATAGCAAAGTTGAGATAGTTAATTTTAGTATGATTGTACGGAACCCGCGGTGTGAGGTCTACCTACTAATCACTTCAAAAGCAGTCCCTGACTTCTTTTTTTTATATGTAGTTATGGGACGAGTGTCGCAGTTGAGATATTTTTATACGAAATAATTTACAGCATGATTTCCAGATGCGGAAGGCAGTCATTTGTAAAACTTGCATATGTGGTAGTGGCCTCGAGTTGCTCGTGATGCCAATCAAATATAAGTTTATGTTGGCACTTGATGTATGTACATAATGATAGTTGATTTAGATTGATATAGGTACTTAGGTATAATTCCTCTACTACGACTTTGCTCAGTTTTAAAGGTACCTAGTTGGGTACAGGGCGCCCACCGAGAGAATCGTTACTGGGTTAAGTAATCTCGGAAATGGCCAATCCTATTGCGATGAGACTTTATACAGGTGGTTCAGAATTTTCTTAGGTTTTTTTTTTTTTTATACCACTAAGTGGCAAACAAGCATACGGCCCGCCTGATGTTAAGCGGTTACCGTAGCCTATGGACGCATGCAACACCAGGGGTATCACTTGCGCGTTGCCGACCCTGCAGAAATCTCTTCACACCCTTTTTGAAGAACCCCATGCTGTACTCCATTGGGAAAACCACGGCGGGGAGCTCATTCCACAGTCCAAGCGTCCGCGGAAGAAAACTCCTTTTAGCCCGCACAGTTCGAAACAATTCTGGTTTCAGTGTGTGAGGATGGACTCCCCGTCGATGGCGAGAGTTGCGATGGTGGAAAGTAGCCATAGGCATCAAGTCGAACAATTCCTTAGAACACTCTCCGTTGTACAAGCGGTAGAACACACATAAGGAGGCAAAGTCTCTCCTTAGACTGAGGGGATCTAAACCGCTTGTGAGCTCGGGATCGTCAACGATTCTGACGGCACGTCGCTGAACCGAGTCTAAAGGCCCAAGCTGGTATCCAGGTGCTCCCGCCCATAGATGACAGCAGTACTCCATATGAGGCCGGACTTGCGACTTATAAAGTTGCAGTCTTTGCCCCGATGTGAAGTACTGCCTTGCTCGGTTGAGCACTCCAAGCTTTTTGGATGCCAGCTTAACCTTGTCTTCCAAGTGACTTCGGAACAAAACATCGCCAGAAATGTCGACACCAAGGATCCCAATGCTTTGGCTGATGTTTAAGGAAGTGTTCTGGAATTGTGGAGTCACAGACCATGGGGTTTTCTTAGCGGTGAACGCGCAGGCTTGAGTCTTGGTTGGGTTGAACTGGACTAGGTTTAGCCGACCCCAATCGGAGACACTAGTTAGTGTACTCTCGATTTCAGACACTAGCCGTTCGCGGCTTTCCTCTACCACGGAACGAGGGATATTTGCACGGCCCGTGTAATGGGCGTCCCCTGTACTGTCGTCTGCATAGCAATGAACGCCATCAATAGACAGCATATCATTGATATGCAGAAGGAACAGTGTTGGGGACAGCACAGAGCCTTGCGGGACGCCTGCATTTATGTCCATGCTATCGGAGCAGCTACCATCAACGACGGCTTTAATGCATCTGCTGGACAGAAAGCTGCCGACCCATTTGCATAGTCCCTCGGGAAGCCCGTATGCTGGTAACTTCGATAGAAGACCCCGATGCCAGACCCGATCGAACGCCTTCGCCACATCTAGGCTCACTGCCAATGCCTCACCTTGGCTCTCTATGGCGAGTGACCAACGGTGTGTGAGATACACTAGAAGGTCACCAGCCGAGCGACTGTGGCGAAAGCCGTATTGTCGGTCGCTCAACAAGTCGTGATCCTCCAGGTATCTCAAAAGTTGCGTGTTGATCACTCGCTCCATGACTTTGGAGAGAAGGGAGGTGATGGCGATAGGCCTGTAATTCGTCGGGTCTGATCTGTCGCCCTTTTTGGGCACTGGGTGCACGTGGGCAGTCTTCCACGAAGACGGGACTTCCTTTTTGGTGTAGGAAAGTGCGAAAAGACGCGTTAGCACAGGACACAATTCAGGAGCACACTGCTTCAGCACCACTGCCGGTATGCCGTCTGGCCCACTCGACTTATGGATGTCCAGAGAAAGTAATTCCCTACGGACCTCCCGTTGGGTAATGCTTATCTCTGGCATGGAGCTGTTACACCGCGGGATGGTAGGCGGTGTGGCGCCACCATCATCCAAAGTCGAGTTCGAGGCAAAGAGAGAGCCTAAAAGGTCAGCCTTCTCTTTAGCACTATGGGCCAAGTTCCCGTCCGGCTTACGTAGTGGTGGCAAGGACGACTGGCAGAAGTTACCTTCAGCAGCTTTGGCAAGAGACCAGAAAGCACGACTTCCAGAGGGAAGGCGAGTCAGCCTCTCACCAATTCTGCCGACGAAATCAAACTTAGCCCTGGCAATCATTCGCTTACTGAACCTCGAGGCAGCGTTAAATTTGCGTTTCGCATCAGAGATGATAGGGTCCTGATTAGTTCGGGCCGCGGTCCAAGCCTCATACAAAGTCTGCTTGTTTTGTCTAGCTTCTTTGCAGGGCCGATTAAACCACGGTCGTTTCTTTACCCCTGCAGCTACTAGCGGGTTTGGGATGTAACATTCCATTCCCGCCAGTATCGCTTCAGCGACGGCAACTGCACAGGTGTCAGGATCATCTGATGCGAACCAGAGCTGCCTCCACGGGTATGATGCGAAGAATTCACGCAATCCATCCCAATCTGCTGACTTGTAGTGCCACACGCGACGACGCCCGGGTGACCGGAGCGAAACGGGCCGCGCACAAGCCACCTGCGTCCGGACGAGACAGTGGTCCGATGAGCCGAGTGGCGCATCCACTGTCACTGCATAGCTGTCCGGTCGCGTAGTCAGCAGAAGGTCCAGTAAGGAGCTAGTATGGCTCTCAATATCTGGGATTCTCGTAGGAGAAAGAACCAGTTGCGAGAAGCCATAGGCCAGGGCAAAGTCGTGAGCAGTCTTCCCCGCGAAGTCGGTGGACCGAGAACCAAGCCACTCAACATGGTGAGCGTTGAAGTCTCCTAAAATCACCAGCTCCGCGGAGGGGTACTGCTCCAGTACTTTGTCAGTCGTCGATTGCAGGTGCTCAAATAACCGTTGTGTCTCCGAGTCACCACTGTGGGACCTGTAAAGGCACGCATAAACTTTAGTGTGGCCACCGTAATCTACGCGCGCCCACAAAATAGACAGGTCCCGGTCTTCAAGGCAGTAGAGACGGCGACAGCAAATATCCTCCCTGACGTACATACATACCCCAGCACGGCGCACAAAATTGTGCTCCAATTTGTACCCAGGGTAGTGTAGATACGATGTATCATCGGGGCAGGATATTTGCGTCTCTGTGAGAAATAGCAGAGTCGGCTGTGCAGTCTCCAGGTGTTGGTGGACTGCATTGATGTTCGCATGAAGACCCCTGATATTGCAAAAGTCCATTGAAATGGATGAGGGAGCCGCCGAAAATCGTTTCTTTCTTTTATTTCTTTTTGCCATGTAAAAAGGAGGTGAAGAGAACGTTGAGAGAAGTCGTTGTACCGGCAGCTGAAGGAACAAAACGCAGTGTAACTCCGCCAGAGTGCTGCTCAGGTGATACGGTTTGCTGGTGCGGCAGTCGGAAGGGCCCCCGGTCCCCCCCTGATACAGTAGGCCGGGTCCACTCCGGTCTCCTCCTCCGGCACGACCAGCTGCACCAGGGATTATGCGCAAGGCGGCGGGTCAGCCTCCCAGGGCGGAGATTATGTGATCCCTGGGTTCGGGACCCCTACAACCTGCGGGCGGCCAGCGGGCAGCCGTTTCACCGGGTCTCCCTAACCGCCGCAACAGCATGCCGTGCCTGCACAACACAACTTCGGTTCAGCATCGTTCGGTTCAGGTTCGGTATCGTTCAGTTCAGCCGTTTCCGTGATTTGGCCAATATTAACGTGTCAGAAACGCATTCTCATGGGCAGTCGCATAGAAGGTACTTTGTTGCAGTATGTACCTACCTATAGTACCTACAATCTCTTAGATGCTCAAGGGTGATGCTAAATACTCCTATTCAGTGGCCGGATCCAGAATTCCGGTTGGGGAGCTGAGGGGCTTGACCCAATTGAGGGTAGATTATAACAAGATTTATCAGGGGAAGACCCAGATGCGTTAGGGAGGGGTTAAGCCCCTTAGCTCCCCTGGATCCGGCTACTGCCCCTATTGCAGGGGCATAGGGGGTTGTGGAATGTATATTCGTTTTGTTGAGTTTATTAATGGTTATAGATAAGTACGCCAAACGTCACGATTTACGATTCTGGCGTACCGACTGTCCACATACATATCCCCGAAAATTGGTACGGACCGTATTCGTCGTGCATTAAAGTTGCACAGCCTTGCCAGAGACGAGCTTGAAGAACTAACCTCTTTCCATTCGTAATCAAAGTCCTCCCTCGAGTACACGTCATCAGGGTTTTGGCCCAGCCTCCGCAGGGCCGCACTCAGCTCCGTGTAGTAATGGTCGAGGAGCTGGTGGTAGTGCTGCGCGCGGAACTGCTTGTCGGAGCCCGTTATGATGAAGTACAGCAGGTCCACTACGGGACTGCCGCCGTGCATCGTCTGGTAGTCCACTATGATGATCTCCAGGCGACCGTCCTGGAAGTTGAGAGACCTTGTATTAGTGTGGCAGTTTTGAGGGAAGGCTTGGTTAGCCCATACCAGGTACACACGGCTACAGATCAAGCTATACATTTCTAGTATAAGCTGACCTCCCATTGTAGGGAAATCCTATACAATGCGAGATCAGCTTATACTGGAAATGTATAGCTTGATCTGTAGCCGTGTGTACGTATCACTTTTTCCATTGCATAACACTACGCGGTCTCTTCCCAACCATCACCAAAATTACAAAAATTCAACATCGTCAAACTGCTAATGCAGTTTGTAGGCGTAACGCATCTATGACCTAAACATATATCAGCATGTCCTTGCAACACAATCACTACAATGACATGATCTAAGTAAGATGATTATAAGTAGGTACATTTACTCACTACCTTTCTCATTAACCATAACACAGTTTATACTTTATTTTACACATGAATTCAAACAATTTTTAACACGCTTTTATTAGCTTCACCTGTATGTATGTATCTATGTATGTATGTATGTATGAATGTATGTAAAGGAATCTTCGAACGTAATTTTCATCGACTTCCAGACGTCAGATTAATCTGAAATTTTGCACACTTATCAAGTACCGATGACAATACAATAATTTGGTACCATCGAGCTGATCTGATGATGGATCCGGAAGGTAGGCACTGGAACTCCATAACGGAGCAACGTTTCCTAGCCGTGTTTGGGCTTTTTGGAATTGTCATGAAATGAACTTTGACCATGTATGGTTTTCAGTGTCTGATGATGGAGTAGGAGAGTAAGCACTGGAACTCCATAACGGAGCAACGTTTTCTAGCCGTGTTTGGGCTTGTTGGAATTGTCATGAAATGAACTTTGATCATGTATGGTTTTCAGGGTCTGATGATGGAGTAGGAGAGTAAGCACTGGAACTCCATAGTGGAGCATCGTATACTAGCCGTGTTTGGATTTGTTGGAATTGTCGTGAGATGAACTTGGACCATGTATAGTTTTCAGGGTCTGATGATGGAGTAGGAGGGTAGGCACTGGAACTCCATAACGGACCAACGTTTCCTAGGCGTGTTTGGGCTTGTTGGAATTGTCGTAAGATGAACTTTGACCTTATATGGTTTTCAGGGTCTGATGATGGAGTAGGAGGGTAAGCACTGAAACTCCATAGTGGAGCATCGTATCCTAGCCGTGTTTGGGGTTGTTGGAAATGTCGTGAGATGAATTTTGACCATGTATAGTTTTCAGGGTCTGATGATGAAGTCGGAGGGTTGGCACTGGAACCCCATAGCGGAGCATCGTATTCTAGCCGTGTTTGGGCGTATTGTAATCGTATTATGTGCATTTTGGCCAAATATGGTTTTCTGAGTCTGTTGGTGGAGTCAAAGAGTAGGCACTGAAGCTAAATACTCATTATAAATGTGAAATAAATTGATATTGGGTGAAAATATGGTATAAGTAACATAATAAAATGGTATGAATAATTTATGTTGACTAAAAAATAAAAAATAAATTACAGTTTAAAAAAACTAAAAAAACACGCTTTAAAGCCCTGCACTAAAAAGTGTTAAATAATTATAAAATTGAACCTAAATATATTCTCTGTCTATCCCGTAAGGGCCTAAATGTAAGCAATTTTTGTAATTAAGTTCAATATTTGAATGAAAAGCGTGGGGCGCTTTTCCTTGTAACCCAATAGAATTTCTAAGCATTATCATTATCATGAAGAAATATCGTAAATTACAAAATGAAAAGCGCCACACACTTTTCATTCAAATATTGAACTTAATTACAAAAATTGCTTACATTTAGGCCCTTACGGGATAGACAGAGAATATATTTAGGTTCAATTTTATAATTATTTAACACTTTTTAGTGCAGGGCTTTAAAGCGTGTTTTTTTAGTTTTTTTAAACTGTAATTTTTTGACAACAACAGTTCCCTTGTTTTCCGTTTCAATCCATGTTTACTTTTAATATTCGCATCTCTCAATACACGGTACTTATTGTATAATCGTGGAACTACATATTGACGGGTTCTCTCCCTATAATAATTACTTGCTCTTGTTTGTAATAGCATCCCTCTCTTTAGCGATCTCACACTATATTTATAGACTTTTTTTATTCTTATACTCTTCCTTAAAATATGTTTCAAGCATTATTAAATATTCTATTTTCTTATCTATTGGCAACACTTTACACTCCACAAATAAATGATTGTAATCGTCTTTAAATTTATCTTTAATTTTTTTGTCAACTATAATTTTTAGGAACCGTACTTGTATTTTCTTAACTTCTTCTATATACGTCCTGAATGTTAACCCATAACAGCTCAAACCATAACTAACTAATGAGTCAGCCAAAGCATAGTAGACCATAATCAAGGTACGCTTGTCCAATATTTTCTTAAGGTGGTAAAACTTACCAAGAATTTACCACAATCTATTGCACACCGTCGCGACATGCGGCTTCCAGCTAATCCGCCACTATCACTCGCGCGTTGCCGAACCTGAAGATATCTCTTCACACCCTTTTTGAAGAACCCCATGCTGTACTCCATTGGGAAAACCACGGCCGGGAGCTCATTGAACTCGATCGAGGGTTGCATCGCCGCGTTTGTGACATATTATTGTACGTCCAAAACGTGCGATTTCTATGAAGTTCATCAAACGATATTTTCGGCGTAGCGTGAAGATATTTATGTAAAACGGTAAGCTATAACAAAGACGCAAATACAATGCAATTTTGACGTTGGTAAACGTTCTGTCGCGACTCGCGTTGCGTTTCCGACAAATTGTTTAGTTTACTTGGTAGTAAGTAGCGTCATAATTGTTTAGCATCGAATGATTTACTGGTGAGATTGATAGGTAATTAAAAATCGTAAAAATCATTTCTTTATAAACTGCTTAGTGTTTGATAATATATTTGGAATACAAACAGTACCTCTACCATGAGTTTTTTACACTAACGTAATCTACACATGCCAGCGACTACGATGAATATTTTGTATAACGAGCACCGCCTCTAGTGGATACTTTTGTAAGCATTTCATACAAAATGTTTCACCGTAGTATCTAGCGATTGTAGATTACGTTAGTGTAGAAAACTCATGGTAGAGGTACAGATGTAATAAAGCTTATGAGTATTTTGTTTATTTGTTATAAACGCGCTAATCTCTGGTAGAACCAGTCCGATTCTTTCACTAAAGGAAGCTACATTATCCTCGAGTATTATAGGCTACTTTTTATCCCGGGAACACGAGTGAAACCGCGATGGACAGTTAGTATTTTATAGGCGTTGAAACAGCGCCTCTAGTGGAATAATGATGAAACAACAGGAAAATGATTAACCAATTTCGAGTGTGAATATTTTTGATATTCACACTCGACATAGGTTAATCATTTTCTCGTTGTTTTAGTTAAAATCTTACGGAAGATTATTTCATGTGTAGGTAGCAGGTAAGTTTATAGTACCTGCTCGTTACATTACCTACGTATTGTTATCAGATAAGTTATTATGTCAACATTTAGTCGGTGTCTCGGTCATAAATGTTTAATCATGATGAACTAGAAGTATTCCCGTTAGAGCACCGATGCGAAGAGCACCAAAGCTATTCCATTAGAGCCAAATAAATAAAAAATACTTTCTGGTTGATGATGATGATGATGATGATGATGATTACTTAGGTACCTACTGGCTAATTATGAATAAGTTTAAAAAAAAAGCATTTTTAAAACTTTTTAAAACTTTCAAAGCGCAAAAGTATAAATTTTGATCTCATGGCGTTAGTAAAACGACACAGTTTTATTATTATTTTGTTATAGAAGTCGCATTATCGAACTGCTTCATCAATGGCATGGCACCTAAAAATAGGAATTTACTTAGGTAGGAGTCAAAGTCCGCTTCGAGACGGAATTATAAACACAGATCACATGCAGTATTGTCAAATAAATTAACAAAACATGATGGGGAAGATATAAGATTTAATGAATAATTTATGACATATACCATGGACGTCGCCGCGTCGGGATTTTTTGATATTGCTGTCATAGTATCGATATTATCAAAGTAACACAGTCCATTTATGCAATTTAGGTCCTAGTAAGGCACTTATGAAGGTCAAAGCTACTGAAGTTACCACCAGTTCGTAAGTCGACCTTCAACTGAGAAGAACAGGCAAGAAACTCTGCAAAGATTTTTTTTTGATATTTAATCCACTATTTGGTTATTTTTACACCAGTGAGCGAGGCGAGCATCATCATCATCAGCCTATAATGTCCCACTGCTGAGCACAGGCCTCCTGCACACAAATGAGGGCGTAAGGGAATGGGCAGATACTCCAACACACGTGCCCACTGCGGATCGGTGGAGGTAGGCTAGTGGTAAACTTACTGTTGGAATTTTTCAAGCCGCCTATGAGGTATCCAACTAGCTTAACGACTATCACAATTAATTGATAACCGGGACCAAAATCAAAATCAAATCAAAACATCACGAGCGCTTCGAGGCGAGCCGGGATTATTGCTTCATGAGGCGAGCATATCGCAACCTTACTTCTAAATTCTAATTTAAATGTACGTAATCTACATTATTTTATGATTGACCGCTTTTCTATTTCTATCGCCTATCCTACCGCATCATACAACGGTCAGGATACCGTATAGTTCAAGAGGCCAACCACAAGCTCTTAAAACAATATTATTAGGACCTTACTTGTCTTTTGTCCTGTTTTGACGTCGGATGTCAAAGAAGGATAAAAGACTAGTAAGGTAAGACATAAAGCTTGTGGTTGGCCCTCTGGCCGCTACATGGGCTCAGTCGGGAATTCAGCACTATCATTCAAAACACGGTGTTTCATTCACTACACTAGATAGGTACTTATGGTTTTGTGACAGTAGTAAACAACTTATCAAAGGCGTAACAATGTACCTACGTCCCAAGTAAGGATATGATTGAAACGAGGAAAACACTACGCATACTTTAATGTCTGTCAGTGTCATACATTATACATATAAGGGTAGTGCACGTGGCAGATCCAGATAGTTATCTTAATACTTTTTTGTCAGCGTCAAGTACTTTAGTAGCATTATATGTGTATACAGGGTGTTGTTTTGGTCGGCGACAAGCGACCCAGGAGCGGTAGTACAAAATATATATTCCCCAAAAATGGACTTAATTCCGTTAAATACTGTAAATATGTTGAGAAATACCTTATTTAATTTGAAATAAAATTACCGCAAAATATGGTTACTAGGCACGTGCACTGACTAGAGCTAGGCACAAGCCGCCATCGCCCCACCCCTTTGCTCCCTCGCACTCCCGTTGAGTATTATGTCTACACTTTAGCTTATTACATGATTTTCAAAATTTTTATTTTTTTAATTTTATGATTAAAAAAAATAAAGTATTGATTTATATTTTTTTTAGCACCAGTATCTATTGACTTATCGACCCTGAGTCACTCGTCGCTGACCAAAACAACAACCTGTATATAAATCTATTGACATTGTCTTGACAGTTTGTATAAATACTTCGAAGTGCATTATTATTGAAAACCATTTAATTGTTCATGTAATTATGCATGCAGGGATTTTAAATAAGTCTGAGAGACGACGACAACGCTCAACATTTCATATTTGTTCAAGCTAGTGTCATTCGAGACTACGTGAACCTCTACCATGAGTTTTCCACACTAACGTAATCTACACACGCTACTACGCTACACTACGATGAATATTTTATAATAGGTCTTTACCTATGAAATTGCCGTTCTGCAGTACTGGCCATTTCAAATCAAAATAATTTTTGTTTGGCTAAGAATTCTAATTTCAAATTAATTTTATTTTAAAAACACGAAATTCTTTTTCCAAAATTAGTCATTTGTTTATTGATTAGTGTTACATTTTCATCGCATTTCAATCTTTTTCGTCATCATGGATACGTTAAAAATTCGAGTAATTATGGAATATGAGTACCGTCGTGGCAGCAACTACTACTTTTTCCAGAATTTGGATAATTTCTTAGCGGGAAAAAAATTCAATACCCGAGAGGCAGTACAAAATGCCTTTGAAGAATTTGTTGCCTCCCGTCCAGCTGATTTCTTTAAGAAGGGCATCAATAAACTGCCCCTGCGTTGGCAAAGATGCATTGATTGCATGGGTGATTACTTCGATTAATACAAATAAAAAATACATGAAAAAAATTTTCATACGAAACGGCAATTTCATAGGTAAAGCACCGCCTCTCTAAAACATTTTTCCAAAAGTATCCACTTTTGGAAGCATTGCATACAAAATGTTTCTCCGTATTTGCTAGCGACTGTAGATTACTTTAGTGTAAAAAACTTATGGTACTGGTACAGAAATCGTTAAACTGGAGTGATCCATAGCACGTTGATAGAGTACTGTACGGAAACAGATTGGATGGCCACCACCCTCAAGATTATCCCCGTAATGTTTAGTCAGCGTAAAAAGTGCAGTGCAGCACTTTAGTGCAGTATCATATAATAACAAGCAGCAGTTATTGGCAGCAGCAGCATACTGCCGAGTCCTCTCCCAAGGCGCGCCACGCCTTCCTCACTTCTACCGGATTTGATTGCACTTTGTCATCAAAATTTATCGAGGCCTCCGGAGACCGCGGACTTGCTATTTGGCTATCCAAAGAGAAAACGCTGCCAGTTGGGAACCTTGCCGTTAATCCGTAGCAGCGGCAGACTCGAGGAAATTTTCTATACATATTTGTTGTAAATAAATATAGATCATTATGTATTTACTTGGTTGCCACTTGCACAAGGAAGTACTTGTTTGATGATAAGGATAAAATAATCTAGATGTAGGACTAGGCTCAATTCCGTACCTGGTAGCTACAGTAGCATTGACATTCATGAGGCTTAAATTAAAACGGCATTGACTTTGGCTATACGTCTTGGCGGCTATTAAATTGGTTTGACTATGAATAACACCGATATTGGCCCTGATTCTGTTGTTTACAACTAAACTCATTTTAATCTCACTATGTCCCTTTCTAACAAAGACCATAAGAAAAGGATGTAAGAAATTTAGTCCTGTCAAATAAGTCCAATTCTTGTTTTCAATATAAATTGAGTCGCCATCTATCGCGCTTACGTCTAAATACCTGCAAAAGAAGACGGTAAAGACTAATTTAAATGTGTTCTATCCTTTTTCAATAATGTTTGTAAGAAAGAGATATGATGTGACTAAAATTAGTTTAGTGCGATTTACAACAGAATCGGCACCATCAAAGTAACATGTCGAAGTCATTTATTCAGTTGACGCCCTAGTAGGGCACTTATAAAGGTCAAAGCTACTGAAGTTACCACTAGTAAGTCGGTCTTAAACTGAGAAGAACAGGCAAGAAATTCAGCAAAGTTACTTTTATACGAGAGGCGAGCATATCGCAACCTTAGTTCTAAATTCTAATTGAAGTGTGTTGTAGCTACAGTAGCATTGACATTCATGGGGCTTAAATTAAAACGGCATTGACTTTGGCTATACATCTTGGCGGCTATTAAATTGGTTTGACTATAAATAAAACTGGCCAAGTGCGAGTCTAAGTCTGCCTCACTCAGCGAGGGTTCCGACCTCCCTTGGATGTATTTTTCTTGATTTGGGCCATAAGCCATAACTGTTGTAATAAATCTGAGCAAGCACATAACTAAGTTTGTTTTATAACGAATTTTGATGATTTCGATCATTTCTAAACTACGTTCTATTTATTTTTTACATCAATGTTTATCTGCGATTATTTAAGACTAGCTACCCACCGCGGTTTCATCCGCGTTCCCGGGATAAAAAAGTAGCATATGATCTTCTCCATATCATAGGATATCTGCATGCCAAATTTCATGATTATCCGTTTAGTAGTTGAGTCGTGAAGGGCGTAACAAACAAACAAACTCACTTTCGCATTTATAATATTGGTTAGGATTAGAATTATTCGCTTTGCAAACTTCGGAGAAAAGAGGGGGGAGGGGAGGAATGGTAGTTATTTGACATTTTTTATCATAAGCCAAAAACTTCGTTTCCGAAAGACAAAACTCGTCTAAAACAGTGGTTGGAGGTGAGTCACAGGTATGTCTGATCATTAATTATTCGTGATAATCCGCTATTAATAGCTCACAGTAATACTCTGTGGTAATACGTTCACTAACATTTGTAGAGACCTCACGCTACACTAGCGCCTCACAGATCATTCATGGGCATTAGCCCTCCTAAGTCCTTACGTCCCTATTGGCTCCATGTGAGGAAAGGAAAAACCCTATGATTTGGTTGGTACTCACATCAAGCGATAACGTAACCACTATAAGCTGGCCCGCGATGCTAAGCTGGATTCAATATACCATAGGCCTGTTTATAATGGTTTTTAACCGACTTCAAAAAGGAGGAGGTTATCAATTCAGACGTTTGTATGTTTTTTTTTTATGTATGTTGGGGCATAACTCCGTCATATATAGACGGATTTGCAAAATTCTTTTTTTGTTCGAAAGGGGTTTATACCGAAATGGTCCCATAGACATTTCATATAGATGCAACTAAAAATTCAAAAATAATTTAACTTTTTAACAAAAAAATAAACCGCCTTCAAAGTACACTAAAAAGTATGAAATAACTCTTATCTGACACTGTTTTGAAGTGAGCGAAATCGCATGACGTGTTCTATTGAAAATATTTCGCTGACTTATTTTTGTTAATTTATATATAGCTCGACTTGTAGCTCGGATAAATGACGTCTATCGTCAAGTGTCTATACATCAATAGGTACTTCAAATATGGTCTCACTCAAGTGTAGGTGGATGTACAACTTTACGAACGGTTCATTAATTTCCCGGTTCGCTGTTGTGTATGGTTCGATGTAATTCAAATAAGATAATGACTGTGTAATGATTCATAAGTAGGTATATACAAAAACCGGCTAAGTGCGAGTCGGACTTGCATACGACGGGTTCCGTACCACCCTACAATAAAGTTTTTTTAGCGACTAATACACACTGTGAATATTTCGAGCGTAAATCGAGTAAATCGAGTAAATCGTAAATCGAGTAAAAATAGCCGAATGTTGACAATATTCCCGCCATAACCTATTTAGGTTCATGAGATTCAACCGGTGTAGAGCCATTTGTTAACGTTCTTAAGTGCCTTATCAGGGCCTAAATTGAATAAATGCTTTTTGAATTTGAATTTGAAGAGATACAGCCCACTGACAGAGACCGGACGGACGGACAGCGGAGGCTTAGTAATAGTTCCCGTTGGCACCCTTTGCGTACGGAATCCTAAAAAGGTATATTTTCAGCGATTTTAATGTGACTAATAAATGGCTCTCAAGTGCAGCTGTCGGAACACACCACTAGGTGCTTGGCGACTAATTTTCAACTTGAGGGCGGTAGCCAGCCAGCCAGGTACTACAAAGTACCCTACCGAAACCAGCTTATTGTAAGAACCTACGATCTAAGACCTTCGATGTTACACTGAGTAATCATGTATGATTTGTTCAGTCATCTGCGAAGGCCTCGGCTGGCGTAGTCGGATGGTCCCCATTTTGAATTGTTTAATTTTGGCATTCTATTCTAATACATCGTTGATATGCTGGATAAAGTTCTGAATGTGAAATAAATTTATACATAAATCTACTGCTATATGTATTCCTCATACGCAAATCATAATATTACTAGGTACTCATAGCAGCTTGTTATTAAACTAATAAAAAACGTTCATTATATTATGCGTAGGTACTTTACAAAAAATTATTACCTAAATAATTTTAGTTGCTGGGACTATAATTATTTAGGTATCTAATTTTTTATTTGTATTCTTTTTCGCACACGATTTTTCAATATACTAAATTCCGATAACGAGGAAAATATACAAACAGATACAACTAAAAATGTATCACAAACACTGAAAAAATGGACTACAAGTGACTACAAAATTTTATTTAACAGTAGCACAAAATTTGACGACCAATAACCTAAACAGAGTGACTTGCGAACTAAACTTACCAGTAACAAAACTAGTTTTGGTTCGTTACTAAATTATTTGATTAAATGTAACTAAAGTTAGTTTCCCGACAACAAAACGTCAACTTACATAACTAGTTTTGTAGATCATTTTCAGTGAATCTTCTATTATATTATTTTAAATATCAAAAAAATAAAAGAGGCTAATCAAAAGCAAAACCGTAGAAACATTCGTGACTAAATTACATAGGTCTTAAAACTGTCCTACGGTTTGTAGCATAAACATACAAAACTTACCGGGTGTCTCTTGTGCATCAGGTTGCTGGGTCTATAATCAGAATGCATCAGTACTGGCCGGCGCAGAGCATCATTGAACTTCTGGTAACCCTCCGGATCCAGATTACTGAAGAACTTCTTCATTTTCTCACGGTTTTCTTCCTTCACTGCCGCCATCACTGACGCTATCACACGACCATAAAACGCATTTTTCTCTTCTTCATCATTCATCGCCCAACTGAAACTAAGTTCTTTAATGGCTTCTGCAAACTCTTCGGGGTTTTCAATACTGTACGCTAACGAGAGTGCGTGCAGTATTGCTAGCTGCCTAACCGCTGTAGACGCGTACTCCCAATCCACACTTTTAAATCTATCATAAGCCGAAAATCCATTTACAACTAAATTTTCAAGCACAACAGTCTCTTCATATGTTTTTGGATTGCAGCCGTAGAATTTTGGAAGCACTAATCTGTGTTCTGCAGGGACGTTATGCTCCTCCTGTAGCCTTTCATAAACCTTTCCTAATTTCGTGTAAATATATCTCTCTGTGTCATAAAGTTTCATGGGCGCCTGCGATCGCATTTTCTCGCCAATTATAGCAACTTTGGCGAATAGTTGGAGGTCATCTTTGCCTGGGCTTGATATGGTAGCTAGGTACAGTTGTGAGGTGTAATTAGCGCCGCCGCTAGAGAGTGGGTCGATTTTGACAGCGGGTTTGTCGTATTTTTGTTCGAGTGCGATATCATCGAGCAGTCTGCGTAGGATTTCATCAGCGTGCGCCATGATCCGCGGCGAGAGTGATACTGCGCGCAGTGGCGGGGCCGGACCAAAATTTGATGTGGGCATAATAATTATTGCTAAGCCCCGCAGGGACGGCTCAAGAAATGAATTTTGACTAAAGATTGCCATTCCAACTCACAAAGCATTTTTTTACAATTTCCATTAATTTTACTTCTCCGCTGAACAATTATTACGTTTACGCCAGTTCCTTCTAGGCTTTGTGTGCTTACCACCTTCGGCCACATCATCACTTACCATGGTGAGATTGCGGTCAAACACAGGCATAAACAATAAAAAAAAACATTATTTTAGTTTAACATAAGCTGCCTAGTGAAATTTCCTGCAATAATCACAAAATATATTATGTCATCCAGATAAAAGTGTAAAAAAATCTGTTCTTGGACTTCCGCATTTATAACAGTGCGTCATATTGACCAATAATTATCTATTTCAGTTTTGTATAGTTAACTTTCATTACGGTCTTGGGGTTCCTGTCACGGGGGGCTAAAAAGGATGCTAATGCAATATTCCTAATAGAATTCGGATTTTTGAATCTTTTAATGAGTTTAATTGTATATATTTAGTATTTAGTGACTGTTATCAAAAAATATTGGGATTACAAAAGATCTGCCGAGTATTCGAAAAAATATTCCATGCTAGTGAAATATTTTTTCGAATACTCAGCAGATCGGCAGAGATTGCTTTGACTGTAAGAAGTGTATTGCACATAATGCTCCATGAATCTTCGTGCCCTACTTTGGCCCACGTCGCCCCTGCCTCTCGCCGCTTCTGTTTTTAAACTACTAGTACTACTAGTAATACAGTTTGGATACTGTACGCCGCTTTGTGGTCACCAGTGACAATTGTAGAGTCTGTATCCATTGATAAATGAACTAGAAGCGCTTAGATAACGTCTGGTAAATTGCTAGGTGCCACTACGACCTAATTGTGCGTCTTATTACAGTACTATTAAACGCCAAAATGGGTCAATTTTTGCTACACTACTGACATCTTTAAATATACATTCACATAAGGTATTGTCAGTATCTACTTAAGTCATGCTCACTTTAAGGTCTCTGCCTGCGGCGGCGTCGTGTGACGGGTCGCTCACTTCCCTCCAATATGGCGAGGAGGGCGATGGCTGCCACACGCGTCATACTTGTGAACAGGTGCTGCTTGTGGGGGTTGGTCTGCTTAAGTTTGCCATTCATTTATTTACTTATTAAATATAGATTCAGTCTACTTTGTAGTTTTGCCGCCGCGCCGGGGCACGCAATTGTTGTCAGTGCGATTAGAATGTAAATATTATGTAATGAATCTAAGCTTGTTTTGAAAAGAGTAATTGCTGAGTTTATTGCCGGCTCTTCTCGGCAAATGCAACCTTCCGAACCGGTATTAGAGTATTAGAGTCAGACTTTTCATAAGTGCCTGCGAAGGTCTATTTGAATAAATGATTTTGAATTTTTGATTTTTTGAATTTTGACTTAGGTTCTATATGATACTTATCAATGATCAAGACTAAATACTATTGTTTTAGGATGTTTTATCCACTGTTTTTATCTATGTTTGTAAAACAGGTAATTTGGACCGACCTCCGCAGAGCCTTATGATATTATCATGGTTTAACCATGAGTAGATAGGTACATAACACCAAAAATTACATAGACCTTCACCTGCTGGTCTATAGAAACACGGAATGATGCAAAAAGCGTCCTTGCCGCGAATGATTGCTAATGATCTCACTAAAGTGGACACAAAATAAATGAAAGTTGTCGATTAAAGTTATCTGATTGTATCATAGACCGGTTCCGAAAGATTCTTTTTGAAAAATGGTGCTTTCTAACTCCGCGCGAACAACGATGTTATTTAGCAAGTTCTCACTCGTAGTAAAGTTATACAGGGTGTTGTTTTGGTCGGCGACAAGCGACCCAGGAGCGGTAGTACAAAATATATATTCCCCAAAAATGGACATAATTCCATTAAATACTGTAAATATGTTGAGAAATACCTTATTCAATTTAAAATATAATTACCGCAAAGTATGGTTACTAGGCACGTACACAGACTAGAGCTAGGCGCAAGCCGCCATCGCCCCACCCCTTTACTCCCTCGTACTCCCGTTGAGTATTATGTCTACACTTTAGCTTATTATATGATTTTCTTTTTTTTTTTTAATTTTTATTTTTTAAAAAAAATTAAGTATTTTTTTTATATTTTTTTAGCACCAGTATCATTTGTATTATCGACCCTGAGTCGCTCGTCGCTGACCAAAACAACGACCTGTATAGATTGCTACAATTTGTTTTTATAATCTATACAAGGTCAACTGGTTGTGCTTTTTGTTGTAGCCAAGTTATGTAAATATGTATAGCGAAATATTTATTTGTTTAGTAGGTATATTAAGTTATTATTATAATTTATCTCCAATTTATCTCCTAATTCTAGCGTGCCGAAACTTAAACATAAAAAAGAACCCTTATGGTGCCATTCCGTCCGTCTGTCACAGCGGGACTTATCGCGTTTTTCCCAGTTTTCAAGTAAAGCTCAGTCACCCAGCCTATTTTCGTATAAGAAGACCATTTTTAAGCAGCATAAATTAATCAGCTTTTTCATCATGATACAGTCGTTTATTTCTCAGGAGCTCTCCCCCGTGGTACCGGGATGAAAAGTAGCTTATAGTACCCGGAGCCAATGCAGTTTCCTATAAGTGTAGATGAAGAAATATTCAGACTAAAAATATTTCATATAGTATACCTATACTCAAGGCAAACATGCATGTACAGTACATGCTCAAAAATTGTCGTAGGCGTTTAGCTTGTACGCCAACCACCAGCTCCTTTATTGCTCTTATATATTGTGTAGGCGCTTCTAAATATCTATTTAGATACATTATTAGGCTGCGTAAGACTAAAAACTTAATAGTTTAAAGTCTTCGGGTTTGTGTCCCTGTTGAGGAAAGTGTATCTAGCGAAAATAAATAAATTTCCTCAATCATTTATATATAAATCCCACTAAAAACATTTTCATGTAAAATGTGCCAAGACGAGACCATATGGCTCGTACTGTCACAAAGTTATCAGATCTCATGTAGAGCTAAGCTTATAACTCTACATGCACTTACTCTACAAGCCCTAACTTCACAAACTCTACACCTTAGTTAAAATATGTGGCTTGGCCGTTTCGCTACCGTCACATGGGCGTAAGGTGAAAAATGTATTCACTGTTAATTACTTTTCTGTAATAGTTCTTGTAGTAGTGAAACGGCCAAGCCACAGATTTTGTATATTATATAAAAACATACCCCTATTTAAAAATTTAAGGCGATGATAGCTCAGTGGTAGTGACGTCGGATACCGAGATGAAGGTCCCGGGTTCGAATCCTACAATGAGCTTGAGCTTCGGCCGCATCATCACTTACCATGGTGAGATTGCGGTCAAACACGGGCCTATAAACAGTAAAAAAAAAAAAAAAACAAAATTCAAATCAGTAACATCAGTGTTTGCTGAAATATACCGCTGTGGCAGAAGGAGAGAGGCACCGAGTGACAATTTAATACCGGTCAAAATCATAACTCTCCTTTTGGATCGCCGCAGTCGGGTAAAGAATAGCAATGTAACAAACAACAAACATGACATTGATAGATATAATGACTTGCACATTTGAGTAAGTGGATGTAAGATATAATTTTTTTGAGGATAAGTGTACTTAAACTCAATGATGTAGTGAATATGTATAATTGTTATATGTTTATGACGTCAAAAGCTACATTACACAATCGTTTAGATTTTCCTTGCTTGTTACCAAAACAAAATGTTATACTGGATCGTTCGCTAGCCTTAATATCACAATCAATATTATAATAATAAGTTTATTTATTTCTCTTTCACAAGGGTGTGAGTTTCCTATTCTTAAAATAATTGAATTCGACACTAGCGTCACCGAGTGATGACGGAAGTGAGATGAACTACGACAGGTGAGTATTTTGACGTTTTTCAATTGGATTTGGTATTCTGAAACATAATTCACACGCCAAATCGAGTTGCGAGGTGAGTTGCGAGATGACTTTCGAGATGATTTACCTTTTACAGAATAGCATACCAGTAGTACCCAACTGATATGGCTTACCGATGTACTTGCAGCAGAAGATTCATTTTCAATGTGCGGGAAATGCTATTGATCGGCAGCTGCCGCCATGTTAGCGCGCGCCGTGCGGAGGGGCGCGACTTGCAAGTGAGATGAAACTAACAGCTGCAGTGTATTATGAACCTTATAGTAGTGGTCTATGGTTGATTGCTGAGTTTCTTGCCTGTTCTTCTCAGTTGATGGCCGACTTACGAACTGGTCTAACTAGGGCCTCAATTGAATAAATGGATTTGACTATTGTAAGTTTTAAACATTCTTTCGTTAATCTTCGGGGCCATTCTTTCTTTTCTGTGCGAACGAAGATTCACGACGCGCCATATCAGTTGGGTACTACTGTAAGGTAATTAATAACTAGAAATACAGTTTCCAGATAACATCCCTTTGTGAGATACTGGTGTCTATACTAGGAAGACCTGTGTTACAGATTACCAGGCTCTCTCCCCTTGAACTAATTACTGTATAGGTATTTAAATGCTAAACATTACATTAGTTATTATTTTGTAATAATAATATTGTAATATATCAACATTAAACTAATTTTAAATAGGACTTACAATACACGAAGTAGTTTTGTTTTTAGTTTTCCCAATGATCGTAACATTACGATGAAGCCAGGCAATTACAGTAGTTACGTATAAAAACCAGTTCTTTGTTAAAAATGACATTAATAATACAAGTTTTTTTTGACTGACTGTACTTTTTGTTGACTGTACTTGCGACACAGTAATCATCAAGACGAATCAAACGAGCCCAAACTCGATGGGGTTATGTGGTTTTATTACGGAGTTCCTATGGCCACCTTCCAGCTCCATCATCAGATCAGCTCCACTGCATCATGATATTGCATTGTCACGCGATTTGCATATTCGTGCAAAATTTCAGGTCAATCGGTAACCGGAAAATGGGTCAAATTTAACTTGCAAAATTCCATTACAGACAACGGGACAGGTGAAACTAAATAAAAGCTTGTACTCGTAACATGAGAGACCCAGGGTTTCCTAAAATAAATAAGAAAATAATAAAACTTATACGGAAGTTGATAATAATTTCTACTGATGATTAAAGTTTTACAATAAGCTGTTAATAAAACGACGACAATTTAGATAATACTATCGCATCATACTAACAGTAAGTGCATTGTTATATGCGACAAATATTTAGAAAAGGATCTTATAATTCTACACTTGCATAGTGCTATAAATATTCATAAACTGTAAGATTAATCTATTTTGACACCCAAACCACATCCCAAACTCACGAAACACGCAACTAAACAAATTGTTAACCTTGATATCTCATTGACGAGAACTGAACTCGCGAAACCAGTAGTATTTGAACCGGCAGCCATGGCTGACGCTGACACTATATTACGTAAGCTTTTAAACGAAATATTCACGGAGTTGAGAGAGCAAGATGTCACAATAAAGTCAATAAATAGCGGAGGTGCCAACTACACTTCCGCTTTATACAACATCGATGTGAACAATCAACGGGAAAACCTACGGCTCTTCGCCAAAGTCGCAATAATTGGTGATAAAATGAGAACAAGAATAAACGCAGACTGGCTGTATAAGACTGAAGAAATAGTTTACACACAACTAATGAAGATTTTCGATGATCTGCAAGAGAAACATGAAGTCCCTGTGGAATACAGGTTTGTGTTCCCCAAATTTTACGGCTGCAACACAAATTGCGGTGAAGAGACTGTGGTTCTAGAAGACTTAGATGCTAGAGGGTTCAAAACGTACGACAGACTGAAGTCCCTCGACTGGGATCACGCTGCAGTTGCTGTAACAGTACTGGCGAGGTTCCACGCGCTATCATTCGCTTACGAGAAAGAATATCCAGAGGAATTCAAAATTATAGCAGAGAAGATGAAGCCTCATTTACTTGCTGGAAATAATGATGAAGCGTCGAAGGAGACTTGGATGAAAATCATCGGTGGGGCTATTCAAGTGGTGAAAGAAGAATATAAGGGGAAGTTGGTCCAGTTACTGGGAACGCTTTCGGCCGAGGAGTTCTTAAAGTTTAAAATGCCTATAAGCAGGACGGTGTTGGCGCACGGCGATTACAGACCTAGTAATTTGCTTTTTCGCATACATGTAAGTAATATTTCAAAATTCAAAAAGTATTTAATCAATTTAGGCCCTGATAAGACACTTATGAACGTTAACAAATGACTCTACACCGGTTCCAAATACAACTTGAACTGAGAAGAATCCGGCAAACTCAGGAAGTCTTTATTTTTTAAATGCGTACGTACATAATATATAATACCAATAGCCTGCGAAGCGAACGATACATTCAAATGCAAAATCAGAAACATTATATTACCTGCATAACTTCTGTTTTACTATCTTTTTAAATCTATGTATAGGTGGCTCTTGGATTTCTTTGGGTACTTTATTCTATAATAAAGTACCCAAAGAAATCCAAGAGCCATTGCATATACATTGCCCCTTGAATGAGTTTAGGACTTTGCTGAGCCGAGTTAACAAACAACTTAATATCAAGTGTTTTCCTGTTGTTTAGTTACCAATGTTGGACTTTTCCTTCAAATTGTTTTAGCTAATTTAACAAAATCATTAATCTGGGACAGGATATGAATTGTAGGTATCTATTACTTATTTCGTATTGACTGTTACACCACAGGTTACGGGTTCGATTCCCATACAGGAAAAACATTTATGCGCATCATGCGCATAAATGTTTTTCCTATCCTACATATTAATATTATAAATGCGAAGGTTTGTAAGTATGGATGTATGTTTGTTACCCTTTCACGCAAAAACTACTGAACGGATTTGGATGAAATTTGGCCCACAGATAGAATATGTTCTGGATTAACACATCGGATACTTTTTATCCCGGGAAAACATACGATCCCTCGGGAATGCGGATGAAACCGCGCGGGACAGATAGTGTCTCTATAAGTAATTATTTACAAGTAGTATAGTAGGCATAGTCTATCAGTTATATGTCCATATTAAAAGCTCTGCTAAATTAGGGATCAAAAGGCCGGTGTGAAGAATGTCCCGGGATATTTATTTATGACACTGACTTAGAAGAAGGGCTACAGTAACTCAAAGAGTACTCGTAAATTTCCTTTGTGCCCAAAAGTCACGTTGATATTCAGGAACAATAATATGACTATAACTGAACGATTCATTGAGCCGGCACCAAGAAACTCCAAGTAAAAACAAACAATGCCCGTGCCCGTGTTATGAAATATCAACCGTCACAGTATACGTGAAAACAATAGTATAATATGAAATTGATATACTGTCATCGTTATGTCAATAATAATTGAGTATAGTAAAGTTAGACCACTTAACTAGACTAGACTAATGTAACGTAAATTCAAAGTTAGCTAAATTCGTACAGCCGTTCATACATCAATCAAAATAAATACAATTAATTACTGTATTCTTATCGCATAGTTAGATATCGTTTACCAAAACTAAAATGGTATCTATCGAAACAGCATTTTTTGATTTCATCTTCACCTAATGTTGGGCGAACTGCAATAAAATGACAGATATTGGTCAAATGGCATTAATTATTACGAAATACATTCTCAAGTCAAATTTGAGCGCAATATAAATTAGGCCTCCTGGCCTCTTGGCACTTGGCACCCTAAGACAGCTAAGTTGGCTATCGGCCTACTTATCATTTAATCTCCGCTCTAATACTTGCTCGCAAGTTATACAAACTTATCCTTGATTTACCGAAACCGTCGTCAGTTTGAAGTTGTTTCACTGTCCTAGATTCTACGTTAACTGTGCCATTATTCGGAGGGAAATCTTATTTGTGTCATTTGTGTGTAGTGGAGCTTCAACAATTTGTCAACAATGGACAATATGCGTTCTACGTTTCAACGGGACCTTGACTGTATTTTTTTCGTCTGAGGCCGCAACTAGCTGGTGTCAAGGTTCATCAGATTGTTTGTCATTTAAATAAGTATGGAATCAATGTTTGAATTCATCTTTTTAAAATCTAAATTGTTTTCGTCTTACTTAACAACTTTGGCTGTATTTACCTGTGTTTTTTGTGCAATGTTATGTTTTTCGTTCGATACATGCCTTTGTATTGAAATAATTTTATGTTATTAAGGTATTTCAGGGAACTGATATTAAAATACATATAGGTATTTGAGGAGCTGACTTATCATACAAAATAATGATCAAAAAATGCGATTTCAAACAGATAAGGACATGCCTCATATGTTTTTATGCGCTTCAAGTTAGTTTTTTACCTCTCCTGTAAAAAAGTCATAATGGGACAAGGTCTCTTGTTCGCCTACTCCTCATCTGTTGTAAACATTTAGGTTTTTTAACCAAACATATTTTGGTTATCGGTTTGTCCGCCTGCAATAACTTATAACATACCATTTATTTGCTAGGTATCAAACGAAAAAAAATTCATTGCTAATACATTCTATACATTTGTAGATTACGTTAGTCAATCTGTACGCCTACCATGAGTTTTCTATGCTAACGTAATCTAAACTCGCAGAGGCACCTTTAACGCCACCAAGACACAGGCGTGTCTTTTCACCGCCAAACGGAGTCCTTTCCACCAGGCTCCTACTTTCCTAATGTATCCTTACCAATATGCGATCCTTACCAATACGGCGAAACTCACGAGCCTCGACCATCGAAGAAAAGTTGCTTGCTTATCGGTTTTCTTCAGGATAGAGAGTGTGCGCAGGAATTGTTGAACCTTATTCCACCATCCCCATTTTTACACCGAACCACAAGACGCCGGGAAATGTTTCACCCGTACCTTGTTGACATACCGAAAATACGGACACAGCGTTTTGCATCCTCATTTATAATGCGGACAGCAAGGGAGTGGAACTTACGGCGTCTGTGTTTCATGACTCTTACAATCTAGGAACATTCAAGGCCAGAGTGAATAAGTTTCTTCTGGGTAAGCGTGTTTCATCTAAGGCTTCGTCATCGTCCCTTATGAGCGGGTCAGTGGCCAAACGCAACCCATTTAATAATAATAATAATAATTTATTAATAATCAGCACATACCATTACATATTTTCCTATGAACCTCACACTAGGCTGGGCCTGTCCTGTGAGGTTCTATTACTATCCCGTCAACAGAATTACGAAGCGGCTAAAATAAGCAAGATAAAAATAATAATTGAAAATTAAAATTAATTTATATAAAACAATCATTAAAGACGAAAATTTTATAAAATAAATTAGAGCATGATTTCTCTTATCAGTTACTTTTTTACGCAGTCGGGTTTTTATAATCATTTCATAATTTAGTTTATATTTTACATTCATTTTGATCGAGCAACGTCTATTGTATGACATGTTTAAAATAGCATGATAATGCACAATAATATTCTACCTAAAACCTACTCGACAATTTGGGCTAATCACAGATGATTTATGAAAACATGAAATGGCATTTTCCTATGTACATATAAGTTGATAAGGGAAATTCAATCTTGTCGTTCTAAGAGACAAATAATTATGCACAACTATATAATTTTATTCCAGTTCTGTATTATTATGCCATTCAGGAAATACTTATCTGCGCAGTTATGCCAAGTTTGGCATTCGTTGACAGACATACAGACAACGTCCGACAACAGATATATATAAATAGTTGAATAGAAGAGATCGAACAAGCTGTTAGGTATGTCACAGAATAAATAAAGTGTAATAATAATATAAGTACGTATATAGGGTGACTGGTAATTAGTAAACGATACCAGGCCTGTCTCACTCCCATGTTTAGGTACGATTTCGCGCCAACAGGTCTACCGGAATAACGCTAGTCGGTTGCAACGCGCCCGCACCGAAAGACGCGTGTGGGTATAAATACCTACATACTTATACAAAGTGTTTATTGTTCTTATTTTAACACTATTTTGTGTTGGTTTTCATAGTATACTAGATTTTTTGTTGTTGTTTCATTGTATTGTTCTAATGTCCTTTCTGACTTTATTAAGGTCGGCAAGATCTAATAGGCTCGTTTTGATAGCATACCAGTGTGTCAAAAAGGGACAAAGATAGTGCGACCTGAAGAGACACCCTAAACTTGTCTAAACGGGCCACTTAGACCTCAATAACTCATGTGAATGATTTTTAACCGACTTCAAAAAAAGGAGGAGGTTTCTCAATTCGACCGTAAATATATTTTTTTATGTGTGCTCGCGGATAACTTCTTCGTTTATGAACCGATTTTGAAGTTTTTTTTTTAGAAACTGTTAGTAGTTCCAGAATAGAGAGTGTTCCCTCTTCAAATATACAAACAAACCAATGTTACGTCTTTATAATACTAGTATTATTATACACTAATGAATATACATTAGTGTAGATTTTACTTCTACCTTTTTAGAATAACTAAGATTTAACAAGCCAATATTTCAAAAATCAGTAGAATAATATTCAGAAAAATTTAACAATTCTAATTGTTATTACTTACTTGGTATATCCTTTTTTAAATAATTCTTTAACTTTATTATTTTTTATATAACAAACTTGAAGATTATTAATAACAAACGTTGTGAATTTCGGCTGACGGCCCTGGACTAGGTAGTCGTGCCGTTTCTTGTCCCGTCGTCAGTCATTCCAGATTTTATATACATGTATGTTACTAAAACCCTTCCCCAAAATAGTTGTATTCAGTTTCGTAGACAGAATACACATTCAGTATACAAAGTATCAGTACAGGCCTAACAACTTGGATTAAAATATGCAGACATTTAAAAATAACTTTCTGCTCTAATACTTGTTAGCTAGGATATTTTATATGTCATTATTATCGAAAGGAGAATAGTAATAGGTACATACATAACCGATAAAGAAATATTGAAGATTCATAATACGTCATTAGACAACCCTATCGTAACACGTGACGCGTCATACAGGATAGAGTTATTTGATAGAAAGAGAGGGAAGTTGTAGGTGAATATAATTTTAGCCGCGCAGCGCTGAGCGAGCTGGATTGCGCCTTATTACGTCGTTCCAAGAGTAGCTTTTTATTTAAATGTCGTTTTCGAAGTGGGTTTTCTGTACGTAGTACTATTGAATATTCTGTGACGATACATAGACACATGATTTTTATCACACACATGTTTGTTATCATGAGTACAGTAGTACCCAACAGATATGGCGCGTCGTGAATCTTCGTTCGCACAGAAAAGAAAGTCTGGCACTCAAGACTAACGAAAGAATGCTTAAAACTTACATTCAACCTTAGACTACTATAAGGTTCATAATACACTGCAGCTGTTAGTTCCGTCTCACTCGCAAGTCACGCCCCTCCGCACGGCGTGCGCTAACATGGCGGCAGCTGCCGACCAATAGCGTTTCCCGAAAATGTACTGTACAATCATGTGTCTAAGTATCGTTTATTAATTACCAGTCACCCTATATAAGGGCCTCTAAACCTGTAACCCAATTCAAGCTTTCTATCTACTTATTATTTTTTACGGGTGGTAATCGAGTCCACATCCTATGGTGTGACAGTCCAGTAATCTTACCTGCACAAACCAGCCATTTTGTTTACAGAAACGACTAATTTTGTTACAGAACGATAACCTAGAGACAATAGTAGTGGACTTCCAGACTCTTCACTCCGGCTGTCCAGTTTCCGATCTCCTGTACTTGGTCTTCCTGGGAACAGACGAGGAGTTCCGTCGAGATCACTACGAACAGCTCCTGGATCACTACTACCAGGAGTTGTCGCTGGCTTCCAGCAGGCTGAAGGTGGACATCAGTGAAGTGTACCCGAGAGAGACTTTCGACAGTGAATTGAAAGAGGTAAGGGGGGCTAAAAAGGAAGCTAAAGCAATATTGCTAACGCAATACATTTTTTCGAATTCTCGTCAGATCCTACGTAATTTCAATATTTTTTGGTATACTAGTTACTCATTATATACAATTCAATTCAATAAAAGATTCGGAATTGATGAATTGCATAAGATCTGCCGTAAATTCGAAAAAATGAATTGCGTTAGCAATATTGCTTTAGCTTCCTTTTTAGGGGGGAAGATCATTTCATTTTCATACATGATTTATAAAGTAATCTGTTGGTGGATAAGCTTAAACCAGTAGTTTATTTTTAAACATGAGAATTCTTTAGAAACATAAACCGATAGTAGCTGTAGCAAATTCTTGAAGCTAAGTTACAAAAAAGATGAACAGTCTGTAGTGAACAGGGACACTACCACCAAAGGACAAATTAATCATCAAAGGACAACAAAAGACAAAAAAAGATACATTTGACCGAAAAAAATCTGTAAAGTTGAATCGCCATATAGGCGCGGACGTACATATGGGGAGGTTTCGGGAGACATTCAAATGGTGGGAAAATAGATGAAAGTTTGAAAGGGAACTCCGTATTTTTGAAGATAAATCAACTGCAGTAGATTCCTCAGGAATGCGAGTAACAATCAAACAACCACAGTCAGTAACACAATAGATAGAATACATCTAAATTCCCTTCTTCTCAAATTCCAGATGCTTCCCCACGCACTGCGGATGTCCGTGGTACTCCTGCCCATCGTGACCGTGGACGAGGAGAACGCACCCCAAATGTCGGGAGACGCCGACATGAAGGGATTCGCTCTCAAGCCTAATGAACTCTTCGCTGAGCGATTCAGCGGTATTGTCAGCGACTGTGTTAAATGGGGGGCTATTTAAGCGGATTGATAAAAACAATTGTAAACTAGCCCCCTTACTCATAAAGCGCTATTAAACTAATATACTGTTTAAATGGTCACGTAAATAATGTCATATTGGCCCTGCAGGGCTATTTTAAAACGTCGGAATAGATATCGGAAATTAAAATAGCAATTGCTGAAATTCGCCTCGGTAGCTTTTGAATCCGTTTCCGATATCGAATCCGAGCGTTTTAAAATAGCCCTGCAGATTCTGTTGTTTACAACTAAACTAATTTTAATCTCACTATGTCTCTTTCTAACAAAAAACTTAAGAGAAGAATGTAAGAAATTTAGTCCTGTCAAATTAGTCCAATGCTTGTTTTCAATATAAATTTAGTCGCCATCTATCGCGGTTACGCCTAAATACACGCAAAATAAAATAGTGCGATTTACAACAGAATCAGCACCATTATTTGACAATGACAATAGACTGACGTTATTTACGTGACCCGTTAAACAGTATATTAGTTAAATAACGTTTTATGAGTAAGGGGGTATATTGATAATTAAAAAACTACGGGTAAAATTATATCAGATAGTTATACAGGTCGTTGTTTTGGTCAGCGACGAGCGACTCAGGGTCGATAATACAAATGATACTGATGCTAAAAAAAATATAAAAAAAATACTTTATTTTTTTTTAATAATAAAAATAAAAAAAAAAAAATTTTGAAAATCATGTAATAAGCTAAAGTGTAGACATAATACTCAACGGGAGTATGAGGGAGTAAAGGGGTGGGGCGATGGCGGCTTGCGCCTAGCTCTAGACTGTGCACGTGCCTAGTAACTATACTTTGCGGTAATTTTATTTCAAATTGAATAAGGTATTTCTCAACATATTTACAGTATTTAATGGAATTAAGTCAATTTTTGGGGAATATATATTTTGTACTCCCGCTCCTGGGTCGCTTGTCGCCGACCAAAACAACATCCTGTATGTGTATCTGAATTTAATTGCAAATAGTGTAGTAATATCAATTTTTAGATCAAAGTCGAAGGATGAAAACTGCGAATGTTGTGTTGTGGTTATCATTTTGTTTTCATAGCCTTCGATGAAACACTGATTGATTCTGTCTCATTTTACAAAAAAACTTCTCTTTTGGATAATTAAAATCAGATTTATAGGACTAGCTCTGCAAGCATGGGTCGATAAATCGTTCAATTCTGTGAGAATGACATTAGATATAAATTAATTAAATAAATCGGATATTTTGAAGTTAGTAAAAATACAAAAAGAACAAAGTAACGCGATGTCAATGCGCAGAATAGGTACTAAGGCGCCGATCCCACAGAGAAGAGTTCTAGAGTTCTGCGTTCCGAGTTCTGCATTCCGCGTTGACTGTAAGCTATGTGGGGGCCTTTGAAAGTAAAAAAAGTGTATGATGTGCGATCAGTTGCGAATATTGCAGAACTCTAGACTGCTTGCTGTGTGCACAATAGTCAACACGGAATGCCAAACTCGGAACTCCGTACTCTAGAACTCTCTCTGTGGGATTGTTCGCCGCTAGCCCCGACATAATGAGATTTTCTCCAACTGCCTATCCTATAACTTTATTAATAGCTATATTTTGATAATATACACATTACAAAAATAATATATAATTATAGATAAGTAATTGCTAGGCGTAAGCAAAACTGTTATGTTTAAAGTTAAATATATTTTCCATCTTTTTCAATGAAGAATTTTATTATGATACCTTTATGCTCAAAATACCTGTCATACTCTTGATAATTCGAACCAATTTGAACCTTATGTTCACGATTTGACATATGTATTTTGAGCATATAGGCTCAGAGTATATAAATACTTATAGGTATCATAAGAAAACTCCTCATTTAATTATTGAAATTTTGTGTTATTCATTGTTGTAATTTGATGCATCCAGTGTTGTTAACAATTATGTTATGCAAACTTAATGTGCAATATCTTATTATTTCTTACGTCAAATATTTAATAATGGATAATAGTAAAGTATAGATTTTCTTCTCTGGCTTTCTCATTAGTAAAAGACAAAAAGAGTTATATTATTGATATCAGATTTATTAACAACAAAACAACAAGCAAGTCATGATACGTTTCTCTTATTTTACACTCTTCAACATTTAATGCTTGTATTCGGCAAGAGTCTTACTAACTTATCTCCATAAGAATATACCATATTGTTATCTCTATCGAAGGCAACACCATGAGCATCAACAGCAACAACTTTTTCAATTGCAACTTGATCTTTCTTTACCACATATACTCCATCTTGTAAACATACATAAATATCACCATTTTTATCTGCAGCTAGTGCGCTCGCTATCATCAGAGAGATATCTTTAATTAAAACTGCATCTTTTGTACCTTTTTTTTGGGTGTATATCCCAGTGTCATTAGCAAAGAACATAACATCATTATTGTCAATAACGAAATACTCTACTGTCGTTTCATCCAATTCAGCAAATCTGGTGGATTCACCATTAACCAATGTATAAAAGTACTGCGATGGATACGCTGCATAATACAAGACATCTTTGTAATATAAACTGTAGATGTGAGTATCCTCAGCACCAAATATGTGTGCGTTATTAGTACTTGCATTATACTTGTATATGCCATCGTTACCTCCTATATATACTACATGGTTACTCTGATCGACAGTTTGAGCTAAAGGACCATGGACACCTTCGATATTTTTAAATTCTTTAGTATCTAGATTCAATCTTGCAGACTTAAATATTATGCTATCTTCATCTTCACCGGCCGATTCATAGGTGAAATATAAATTATTGGTACTGTAGTCGATGGCCAGTAGATAAGGATTCGCTGAGCCTTGGTGTAGGAGTTCCTTGTCGTGATAGACTCCGCCGATGGTGACTCCATTGCATTCCTCAGGGACGATTCCAGCATGGACAGCTATGAGGCTGGCGAGAATTATAATGATCTTCATTTTTATCTGGAATGAAGGAAATCTTTTGAATAGCTTGTCATAAGCTTGTCATGTAATTGTATGCATGTAGGTACATTAAGATACTTGTGTGCAAAGTTCGTCATTACACACGAGACGGTAGCAAAGGGAGCAGAGAGTGTAATTATCAATGCACATACATTTTTCAACACACTTGCGAGGAATAAAGCAAACTTGTATTTTTTGAAGTTGATTTTTTGATAATCGTTAACCACACTACAAAGAATTTAAATCGTCCAGAAGGATAGTCGCCTCTATGGGAACATGAAATAAACAAGCCAGAATTGACAGTATTTGACAGTCTGTGTAGTTTGCATAGGGTGGCAGATAAAAATATTTTCCCCTAAATGAGGGAATTTATAAATTTCGGTCAGGCGATTTTTATTATTACTAACTAAATATTACATATACATAAGTACTATTATACAAGCAATATTTGTATATAATATATATCCTATACCATTAAATGTACAATATTTGTATGTTTGGAGATATCTCGAAAACGGCTCTAACGATTTTGATGAAATTTACTATATGGGGATTTTTGAGGGCGAAAAATCAATCTAGCTAAGTCTCATCTTTGGGAAAACTATTATCAAATATTTGTCTCTTTTACTAAAATGTGCCGAACAAATATAACTTCGGTTCGGCGAGTATAGGATCTTTAGGGAAACTAAAAAATAACATAAAATAAATTAAATTATTAAAAGAAACAAAAAACCCGACTGCGTAAAACATAAATTAACTGAAAAGAGAAAAACAAGCTCTTAAATCTATAGAATTTTGAATATAACTTGAATTTTATAAGGTATTGCAATCGGGGACAACCAATAACCTAAGTATGTATTTTTTTGTAATATTTGTTTATCCCCGACTGCAATACCTTATAAAATTCAAGTTATATTCAAAATTCTATAGATTTAAGAGCTTGTTTTTCTCTTTTCAGTTAATTTATGTTTTACGCAGTCGGGTTTTTTGTTTCTTTTAATAATTTAATTTATTTTAGACTTTTTAGTTTTATACAGAATGAGTTGTATGTATTAGTAAATAAATGAACGGTACGGTAAAGTAACACTAACAACCGTCGCAACTCTGTGTGTTACGTACGGTAAGCGCTCAGTACCTACTGTCCTTGCACTAAACGTGGTTTTTTGCAGTTTATGTCAAAATGGTAGCATAAAAGTATTACAATATATACATATATGGAATGGTCTATTTACAAGCTTTCATTTGATACCCATATTGTTATAATATCGAAACTTTTATTTTTATTACCCCCCCTATTTTTTTATTCTTAGGCGCTATATAAAAATAATATACCCTATGACACTCCCCCAGTCAAGACGAATCTAACGACACCTCATATGCTTAAATCCATCAAGCCGTTTAGGCTGCAGAGCGGCACAAAGAAATAGACATACATACATACCTACATACATACATACATACATACCTACATACATACATACACTCGAAAAACATAACCCTCCTTCCGGGTCAGTCGGGTAATTATGTATCTACAACAGTATATAAACGAATAACTATGTGCGATTAATGCATACTAATGTTATCATTATTATGTAAGTATAAAAATCCGTAATGAACTCTAAAATTATTTGGCTATCTGAAATGAATTGAAACGCCAAAAAAATTATAAAATGTCCATTTTAATTAAATTTTGAAGACAGTATTTTTTTTTAAAAGAAATTAGTTCACTAAGGACATTTATAATGGCTTCAACATATTTTCCATTTTACTAATAACAAAACATTTTGACTCTAAAATAGATGATAAATATATTTATTTATAATCTGTGTTAGCTCTTGTACCAATTAATTTTATTTACTAAATCTGTTAGTGCAGATAATATTTAATGAGGAGTTTTCTCATGATACCTCTATGGTCAAAATACCTTTCAAATCGTGAGGTTCGAATTATCAACAGTTTGACGGGTATTTTGAGCATAAGAAAACTCCTCATAAGAGCAAAATTAATCAGTAGGTACTCGATATCATCTTTTAATGAAATGCGGGAAATTAATTTTCATGTGGTAGCAACCTTCCATAAAACATGGCCGGAAAAGATTTAAAAAATAAAAACTGGCGGCCCCAAACGTAAATTTCTAAAATAAGTTTAGGTAATTAAAAGTGACGAAATCGCAATACTAACACATGGGTGGTTAGTTTTTCCTTGGTTTTTATAAGTGTTGTGACAGTATTTCAATACGCAAGTCGGCATTTTTTATTTAATCAGTACAGCGAGTATGACGCAGTGACAGCCGTGCGCAGTACGAACTGAGAGCGATTTGCTCAGGAAACCCTCAAGCGGAGTGATATTAAATGTCATGCTTTAGTAAGGCTGATTATCCATCTGGGTAGAGGCACGATGCCCTATGAAAATCTTTGCCACACAATGAGAACGTTAATAAATATGGCGCGCAGGTATTTTTTTTGACAGCGATGCGCGATTTTTCCCGTTTAAATATATAATGCTTCGTCTACACACATATCACTTGCAGTGAGGTACAAACTTAACATAATCGGGATTAAACCTTTTGGTAATGTAAAGTAAAAGCACTTGTGCGTAATAAGCTGCATTATGAAACTAAAATAATTGGAATAAAAGTCACTTTACGAACAAGTGTGTTGAAAAGTTATTTAATAATCGCTAGATAATGAAAGTAGATGGAAAAGCTATGTGAGTATCCACGCGCCGCAAGTATGTACGGACGGATGCTCATGGTTTCCAAACATTGAATGCTGGTTCCGGGCCATAGTGTGCGATCTGATATTTGTAAGTAGTGCGTTTGTAGTTATAAGCCAGAATGTACGTGGAGGATGAAATATGGCGACGTTAGGTCTTGAAGAGAGAATGGTCGATAACTTCTCTAAATATTGTTACTGATAACGCAAGTTGGGGTGCCGTTTTATTATTTTAAATGAAATTATTACAAATAAATTACTTACTTACTGTGGTTAAATGAAGCCAGGTAATAGTGGTAGCTAAAGCAAGATCTCCGAATTATATAAGCGCCAGTGCATTCGGAACAACGAAAACCATAGAATAAGTCTTTGATAATTATTTATTTTATATACTTTATCAAAATTGGATATACCTATTTAAAATGAAGCGCTCGTGATGTAGCATGATTAGTCGATCGGCAAAGTTAAGCTACCATCGTCATGGTCAGTACCTGGATTGGTGACCGCCTAGTGGTATTTCAAATCGAACGTTTCCGTGCTTCGGAAGGCACGTAAAGCCGTTTGTCCCGGTTATCACTTAATTGTGATAGTCGTTAAGCGAGTTAAGCGAGTCGTTAAGCGACTTGAAACTACAACAGTAGGTTGACTAGTAGTACCTCCACCGATCCGCAGTGGGCACGCGTAGTGGAGTATCTGCCCATTCCCTTTCACCCTAATTTGAGGCCTATGCTCAGCAGTTGGACATCAGACTGATGATGATTTAAAATATTGTGCAAGAATGGATGACACCTCTATATAAAAGAAGATTGTTATTATTCACTTGAAGTGAAAACCAACTTCGAGCCATTTCGAGCGAATAACAAAATTTTGAGAAGCGCGGGGCAGCGTGGCCTGGTGGCAGTCGACGCGGACGTGTCGACCAATGGGGGCATAAAGACTCACGGGGCTCTACCCTGATCAATGGCTAACTTACTAGGGTAGCGCTCCATGTGGCCGAAGATAAGCGATGTAATAATAAGCAAACAAATATTTAAATACTAGCGACCCGCCCCGGCTTCGCACGGGTGCAATGTCGTAATAAGGTGTCGATAGATTTTCGCGCCGTACCCTTCCCTGCCCTGCCCTGCCCTGCCCTGCCCTGCCCTGCCCTGCCCTGCCCTGCCCTGCCCTACCCTACCCAAACCTAACCTAACCTACTCTACCCTGCCCTACCCTACCCTACCGTACCCTACTCTACCCTACCCTACGGGTATGAAAAAATAGTTTACGTCCTATTCTCAGACCTACCCAATATACACACAAAATCTCATAGGAATCGGTCAATCCGTCTCGGAGTTTTTTTAAAAACACTGTTCTAATACTAACATTTTTAAACTCGTGATATCTTTCGAATGGAATGTCCGAATTGAATAATTCAAAAAGTTATATAAAGGTATTGAAGCAGTCTTGAATATGAAGTAATTTATTTTGATAAGGATTAATACCAAGATACAAATAAAGAGCTTTTTCTAGCGGCGGCACTTCAATAAAAATTTTAAAATAAAAGAACACTTATTGTGGCATAACTATAATAGTTAGACATATACTGTCGCGACACTTTTTGTAAATAATGATGTGTTCTACAAAGTCGTAGTACATTATTTTATTCTATCATCAATAGTTTTAGCAGCGCACGCGATGAAATGAATATTTTAGGTGATTTTTTTACACCTTGGGTTACATTATTTGAGTTTTAGTAAGGATCCCTATTTTTTTTGAAAATATAATATAGCCTATGTCACCCAGGGATAGTGTAGCTTCGCAACAGTGAAAGAATTTTTCAAATCGGTTCAGTAGCTTCGGAGCCTATTCAATGCAAACAAACAAACAAACAAACAATCAAATCTTTCCTCTTTATAATATTAGTTTAGATTAGATAAATAAAATAAATATCCTAGGACATTCCTCACACACGGTCATCTGATCCCAAACTAAGCAGAGCTTGTACTATGGAAACCAAATAACTGATATAATACATATACTACTTTTTGTTTGTAAATACATACTTAATATACATAATTACACCCAGACTCAGGACATACAGACATGTTCATGCACACAAATGCGTGTCCTGTGTGGGAATCGAACCCACGACATGCGGCGCGTAAGGTGAACCTTAACTTACTGCGCCAACTGGCCTGTCAAAGGGACTTAACTGTTCTGTCACAGAGGATTATAGTTCTGTTTTACATTATAATAGAGTAGGTATTCGATGTTTTTTCTATCGTTTTATAATTTCATCTCCACATAACTTTTATTCCAAATCGAATGGATGTTGAATATATATTTATCAACTAAGGTTATCAAAATTATATAATACAAAATATATCAGCAACAAAAACATTAAAAATACCTAATTATTTTTGATACTAGATACCTACCTATACTTACATAATCTAAATTTTCTTGACAACAACCACGTTTGCGTTTACAACAATTTTATATGGGAGTTAGCCCTATAAGTATTTCGATTATTACCAGCCAAATTTGATTTTAATTGTATATTTCTTTCTTTTATAATTTCTATGCCCAAAAGGCGGGATATAGAGAAGCAATAATTCCAAAAAAAAATTTTAATACGAGCTTTTTCTACTTATTGTCCACAAATAAATAATTTCATTTCATTTCATTTCCAACATAGGCGTAGGCATATTCTAATTGCATTCATTCATTTATATACATATTCATTTTTTAATTGCGACAAGTACCTACACCACAGATTACAAAATAGTTACTACTACACATAGAAGTAGCGGCGTCCATGCACCATCTAAGGGGCGTCCATTAATTACGTGAGGCGTTGAAAAGGGGGAAGCTAGTTGAGTCGAATTTTACCCAATCACGAAGGGGGAGGGGGGATCTCTGAAAAATATCACGTAATTTTTATTCTCCGCAAGAAACAGTGTAAAATGCAAGAAACTGAGTAAAATTTTCGTATTTCCCTAGTTCCTTTATAAATTTTCTCACTGTGATTCTAGACTATGTTCTTAGTATTCTTAATTTATGGGGGGGGGGGATCGATAGATAGGCTGATCATGATGATAATGATGATGACACTTTCTTTGGACTGGATTAACGGATTAACGAGCTCGTAATTTTTTTTTAAAGTAAACTCAAAAGTTAATACGTTAGTCTAAATGTTAACTTCGTTAATTTACGATTAACAGATTAACGAGTGAATGACCAGCTATGATAATTTATCAGGAATGGACGAAAAGCTCACAAACAGTACACGTCCAGTTTTGACATTTCTAGTGACCTCACTCTGCATTAGCGCCTCTCTCTCTCATCTTGAACGATGACGCATGGGATTACTAATCCCAAAAAAACACATTTGATTATCTACGTCGTGGGTAGAGTCATCTCTATCTGGTGGGTAATCTTAATCATTATTATTCAGTTATCTGCCACTATCTACTCGTATAGTTCAGAAGTAATTATATTAACAGATAAACATATTTATTAGTAATAATAAAGCATCTTTATGACTGAAAATATTTACACATGTTACTCTATTCGAGTACTAGGGCTAATACATACCATATTTTTTTTCTTAGCTGCACTAGCTACTAAATTATTATTATTTGTAGGTAACTTCCAGTCTCCTGTGCTCTCTTAAGGCGGCCCTCTGTGGCCGGCGCAATTTCAACGCAAGCATAGTCTAAAAGCTTGTTGTTTCATCCAACGTAATGTTTGAATGCGAAAAAAGAGAGACAGCATCAGAGCCGTCGGTTATATGTCGGTAAATTCCGCTGATCACTCGCGGCCGCTTCGCTAAGTCGACATTCATGATTTCGCATATCATAAAACTTGTTCTAGGAGTATACTTCTTGTGAAAAAATCTTACAAGTTTGTGAATAAAAAGTTAGTTATTTAGAATCTCCAATACATTTGCAAGCCTGGTATCTAAATGTTTTCTTTACTTTTACAATTTATAGGTACATTAGATATGGCCAAAGTTCAGGCAAAAACGCTGTTTTTCGGAGGCTTTGACTGAATTTGTTTCACACTTGTTTTTAAATTACGCCTAGTTACAACGCTAGATATAGTGCACAAGATACTAATTTGTACAAAACATCTAACGAAAAATGTTTATCAACGCCATAATAAGTACAGAGGTTTTGTATGAAAAGTATGACGAATTGAGTCCTCTTAACAACTCGCCTTTGGACGAAGGCCTCCTCCAGTAAACGCCATTTGGTTTTATCAACTGGTGTTCTGCACCAGGTTCTGCACCATTTATTAGTAATGTTGATTAAATTAGTCATACTAAGTTTAAGAGAGAGGGGGCATAGTTATACATTCACAATTCGAAGCAGCCCAATTGGGGAGTACGGTCCTCCTGCAGAAGGTCGTTGCAAAATAACATTACTGTAATGTAGTGTTGTGTTCCTGTTGTGAGTAAGTTCGCCAGAGCTCCACGAGAAGGCGCTGTGTGCGAGACCAGGGTGCCCAGACAAGATGCTTGTCGACAATCGGCATCGTTAGTAAACGATCAACCTTTGTATGGGATTGACATTTCAAATCGAAATATCACGTGATTTGTAACAATATCTTATGTCAATCCCGTTGATCGTTTACTAACGATGACGATTGTCGACAACCGTCTTGTCTAGGGGGACAACGGTGTCTACACAATGACATTGTGACTTGTCCTTTCCGCTGCTGGCACAGCGACTCCTCTCTGTCCTTCAAACTCTTAAGGGGCACGAAGAGATTTTTGCAGGATAAATGATTATAGTAAAGTATGCGCCGCATTATCGCCGTGTCCGTGCTTTGCTATGCACGTAAAGCCGTTGGTCCTAGCTATCACATACTTCTGGAGGCCTCCAAGGTGGCTTGAAAACTGCCACAGTAGGTTGACCACTAGACTAATACCTCCACCGATCCGCACTGAGCTTGCGTGGTGGAGTATTTGCCCATTCCTTTTCACACTTATTTATGAAAGCAGGGCTGTGCTCAGCAGTGAGACATTATGGGCGGATGATGATGATGATGCCACCGTGAGCTTTGAACTGCTATCTAAAAATGTGTTGTAGTGTTGCTGAAAAATGCAAAAAAATCTTTATTGAGTGCATGGCAGCGATGTACCTCCTGTTAGTCCTGTTAGTTTTCAGATTGCCTAAAGTGATCACAATAACTTATCAATATTTAATCATGGGACCAAACGGGAAGCGTACCCTTTCAAATAAAAAAAGAATTTTCCAAATCGGTTAATAAATGACGGAGTTATGAGGTAACAAACATAAAAAAAAACGTTCGAATTGAGAACCTCCTCCTTTTTTTGAAGTCGGTTAAAAAAGATGAACAGACTGTAGCGAACAGGGACACTACCACCAAAGGACAAATTAATCATCAAAGGGCAACAGAATGTACGAAAAAATAAACTTTTGACCGAAAAAAAAATCTCTAAAGTTGAATCATGGCGATTCAACTTTATAGGCAAGGACGTACTCATGGAGAGGTTTCGGTAGACTTATCCAAATGGTGGGAAAATAGATGAAAGTTTGAAAGGGAACTCCGTATTTTTGAAGATAAATCAACTGCAGTATAAGATAGATTCCTCAGAAATTTGGGTAATAATCAAACAACCACAGTCAGTTTTAACACAATAGATAGAATACATCTAAATTCCTTTCTTCTCACATTCCAGATGCTTCCCCACGCACTGCGGATGAGCGTGGTACTCCTGCCCATCGTGACCGTGGACGAGGAGAACGCACCCCAAATGTCGGGAGACGCCGACATGAAGGGATTCGCTCTCAAGCCTAATGAACTCTTCGCTGAGCGATTCAGCGGTATTGTCAGCGACTGTGTTAAATGGGGGGCTATTTAAGCGGATTGATAAAAACAATTGTAAACTAGCCCCCTTACTCATAAAGCGCTATTAAACTAATATACTGTTTAAAGGGTCACGTAAATAATGTCACATTGGCCCTGCAGGGCTATTTTAAAACGTCGGAATCGATATCGGAAACGGATTCAAAAAATTACGAGGCGAATTTCAGCAATTTTTATTTTAATTTCCGAAAACTTTTCGATGAATCGAATTGATATTTCGGTAATGAAACATCAAAAATATTCGAATTCGGAAATTAAAAAAGCAATTGCGCAATATCGCCTCGGTAGCTTTTGAATCCGTTTCCGATATCGAATCCGAGCGTTTTAAAATAGCCCTGCAGATTCTGTTGTTTACAACTAAACTAATTTTACTATGTCTCTTTCTAACAAAAAACTTATGAGAAGAATGTAAGAAATTTAGTCCTGTCAAATTAGTCCAATGCTTGTTTTCAATATAAATTTAGTCGCCATCTATCGCGGTTACGCCTAAATACACGCAAAATAAAATAGTGCGATTTACAACAGAATCAGCACCATTATTTGACAATGACAATAGACTGACGTTATTTAGTATATTAGTTAAATAACGTTTTATGAGTAAGGGGGTATATTGATAATTAAAAAACTACGGGTAAAATTATATCAGATAGTTATATGTGTATCTGAATTTAATTGCAAATAGTGTAGTAATATCAATTTTTAGATCAAAGTCGAAGGATGAAAACTGCGAATGTTGTGTTGTGGTTATCATTTTGTTTTCATAGCCTTCGATGAAACACTGATTGATTCTGTCTCATTTTACAAAAAAACTTCTCTTTTGGATAATTAAAATCAGATTTATAGGACTAGCTCTGCAAGCATGGGTCGATAAATCGTTCAATTCTGTGAGAATGACATTAGATATAAATTAATTAAATAAATCGGATATTTTGAAGTTAGTAAAAATACAAAAAGAACAAAGTAACGCGATGTCAATGCGCAGAATAGGTACTATGGCGCCGATCCCACAGAGAAGAGTTCTAGAGTTCTGCGTTCCGAGTTCTGCATTCCGCGTTGACTGTATGCTATGTGGCGCCTTTGAAAGTAAAAAAAAGTGTATGATGTGCGATCAGTTGCGAATATTGCAGAACTCTAGAACTCTAGACTGCTTGCTGTGTGCACAATAGTCAACACGGAATGCTTAACTCAGAGATCGGAACTCTAGAATTCTCTGCGGGATCTTGCTCGCCGCTAGGCCCGATATAATGAGATTTTCTTCAACTGCCTATCCTATTTGATAATATACAGATTACAAAAATAATATATAATTATAGATAAGTAAGTGCTAGGCGTAAGCAAAACTGTTATATGTAAAAGTTAAATATATTTTCCATCTTTTTTTAATGAGGAATTTTCTTATGATACCTCTTTGCTCACAATACCTGTCAAACTCTTGATAATTCGAACCAATTTGAACCTTATGTTCACGATTTGACATGTATTTTGAGCTAGATATCATAAGAAAACTCCTCATTTAATTATTGAAATTTTGTGTTATTCATTGTTGTAATTTGATGCATCCAGTGTTGTAAACCTTTGTGTTATGTAAACTTAATGTGCAGTATCTTATTATTTCTTACGTCAAATATTTAATAATGGTTAATAGTAAAGTATAGATTTTCTTCTCTGGCTTTCTCATTAGTAAAAGATAAAAAGAGTTATATTATTGATATCAGATTTATTAACAACAAAACAACAAGCAAGTCATGATACGTTTCTCTTATTTTACACTCTTCAACATTTAATGCTTGGATTCGGCAGGAGTCTTACTAACTTATCCTAAATGATATTTAGTATAAACTTGTCAATAGTCATAGTGATAACAAATTGCGTGTTCAGTAGTTTCCTTTTAGTTTTTTTTTTTTTTATTTCTAAGGCAGACTTAAATAAGTCATGCTCACTTTAAGGCCTTTGCTTGCGGCGGCGTCGTGTGACGGGTCGCTCACTTCCCTCCAATATGGCGAGGAGGGCGATGGCTGCCACACGCGTCATACTTGTGAACAGGTGCTGCTTGTGGGGGTTGGTCTGCTTAAGTTTGCCATTTATTTATTTACTTATTAAATATAGATTCAGTCTACTTTGTAGTTTTGCCGCCGCGCCGGGGCACGCAATTGTTGTCAGTGCGATTAGAATGTAAATATTATGTAATGAATCTAAGCTTGTTTTGAAAAGAGTAATTGCTGAGTTTATTGCCGGCTCTTCTCAGCAAATGCAACCTTCCGAACCGGTATTAGAGTATTAGAGTCAGACTTTTCATAAGTGCCTGCGAAGGTCTATTTGAATAAATGATTTTGAATTTTGAATTTTGAATTTTATCTCCATAAGAATATACCATATTATTATCTCTATCGAAGGCAACACCATTAGCATCAGCAACAGCAACAACTTTCTCAATTGCAAATTGATCTTTCTTAACCACATACACTCCATCTTGTAAACATACATAAATATCACCGTTTTTATCTGCAACTAGTGCTCTTGCTATCACCAGAGAGATGTCTTTAATTAAAACTGCATCTTTTGTACCTTTTTTTTGGGTGTATATCCCAGTGTCATTAGCAAAGAACATAACATCATTATTGTCAATAGCGAAATACTCTACTGTCGTTTCATCCAATTCAGCAAATCTGGTGGATTCACCATTAACCAGTGTATAAAGGTACTGCGATGGACACGTTACATAATACAAGACATCTTTGTAATATAAACTCAAGATGTTAGTACCCTCAGCACCAAAGATGTGTGCGTTATTAGTACTTGCATTATACTTGTATATGCCGTCGTTACCTCCTATATATACTACATGGTTCCTCTGATCGACAGTTTGAGCGAAAGGACCATGGACTCCTTCGATATTTTTAAATTCTTTAGTATCTAGATTCAATCTTGCAGACTTATATATGCTTTCTTCATTTTCAACGGCCGAATTATAGCTGAAATATAAATTATTGGTACTGTAGTCGATGGCCAGTAGATAAGGATATGCTGAGCCTTGGTGTAGGAGTTCCTTGTCGTGATAGACTCCGCCGATGGTGACTCCATTGCATTCCTCAGGGACGATTCCAGCATGGACAGCTATGAGGCTGGCGAGAATTATAATGATCTTCATTTTTATCTGGAATTAAGAAAAAGTTTTGAATAGCTTGTTATGTAATTTTATGGATGTAGGTACATTAAGATACTTGTGTGCAAAGTTGATCATTACACACGAGGCGGTAGCAAAGGGAGCAGAGAGTGTATTTATGAATGCACACGCGTGTCATACATTTTTCAACACACTTGCGAGGAAAAAGCAGACTTGTATTTTTTGAAGTAGATATTATGATAATCGTCAACCACACAATGAGAACGGCGCGCAGGTATTTTTTGACAGCGATGCGCTGTTTTTCCCGTTTAAATATATAATACTTCGTCTTTTTTTTTTTTACTCTTTATAGGCCTGTGTTTGACCGCAATCTCACCATGGTAAGTGATGATTTGGTCGAAGGTGGTAAGCACACAAAGCCTAGAGGGAACTGGCTCTCAAGTGCAGCTATCGGAACACACCGAAAGGTGCTTGGCGACAGATTTTCAACTTGAGGGTGGTAGCCAGCCAGGCGGGTACTACAAAGTACCCTACCACCGTGCTATGGTTTCCTCACGATGTTTTCCATCACTGAAAGCTCAAGCTCATTGTAGGATTCGAACCCGGGACCTTCGTCTCGGTATCCGACGTCACTACCACTGAGCTATCATCGCAAAAATCTACACACATATCACTTGCAGTGAGGTACAAACTTAACATAATCGGGATTAAACCATTTGGTAATGTAAAGTAAAAGCACTTGTGCGTAATAAGCTGCATTATGAACTTAAAATCGGTGGAATAAAAGTCACTTTACGAACAAGTGTGTTGAAAAGTTACAGAAAATGAAAGTAGATAGAAAAGCTATGTGAGTATCCACGCGCCGCAAGTATGTACGGATCATCGTTGCCAGATCTTTTTTCGGGCAAAGCGGGATTTTGAACGCTCTTGAGTAAAAATGAGCGGGATTCTATCGTCGAAAGCGGGACATACTAAAAAAACGGGCTTAGTGCGACTTGGACTCGCGTACCGTGGGTTCCGTAGAAACTTGTAGATATGTAAATAGTTCGTTCATCACGGGAGTCGAGTCTACAAGATTTTTCCTCTTTTTTTCGATTATGTTGTATTTTTTTTATGAATAGAATAGAATATTTATTTGTTGAACACAGGTTGCTAAAACAAAGATGTTACAAAATGTCAGAGCTGGTGATTTCTATATTCTGCCGTTAGGCGTACAAATGTTTAATACAATTACAATGGCAATAAAGTAAAATAAAGTTGTACCCGACTACAAATTTACGCTTTCCGGATTTCTTCCTTTACTTGTGCTACATGGAATTGCTTCTTGCCAAATTTCATGATTTGGCAAGAAGCATTTGATTTCAATTTGTAGAGTTAGTAAGCTGAAGTGGCAATGGGCAGGCCACATCGCTCGAAGAGCCGATAATCGATGGGGAAGAAAGGTTCTCGAGTGGCGACCACGTATTGGAAAGCGCCGAGCGGGACGACCTCCCACTAGGTGGAGCGACGACCTGCCCCCCTAGACAAAGTACTTTTCGTTGCGTTTGCGCGAATAGAAACGCTACAAAATGTATGAGATTGACATAAGGATTCGCTAGATCCAAGCGTAACCAAATGTCAGTCTCATACATTTTGTAGCGTTTCTATTCGCGCAAACGCAACGAAAAGAACTTTGTCTGGGGGTACTGGTCAGAGTCGCTGGGCGCCGCTTGGCGCGGTCCAGAACCGTTCGAAGCGGAAATCAATGGGGGATTATATTATGGGCCTATGTTCAGCAGTGGACATCCATGGGCTAATATGATGATGATGATGATTTGATTTCAATGGGAAGTACCCTTAAAGTGTTGATTCACTTAGGGACACAGGCATATACGGCCGTATTGTTTGATTGCGTCGATTGCGTTGACTTAAAACTAGGAGTTTGATTTTTGTACGTCACAGTGATATTTAGCACACTTTGGCGCGGTTCTCCTTAAACACCACTGCGGTTTTAAGACGCGTCAAAGGAAAGCTGGTGCCATTTCTGTGCAGTGGTGTCTTTACAATTACCCACTTCTACGTCCAACGATTCAATTTTACTGTCGGGTAATCCTCGAAAAGTATGTACGGACGGATGCTCATGGTTTCCAAACATTGAATGCTGGTTCCGGGCCATAGTGTGCGATCTGATATTTGTAAGTAGTGCGTTTGTAGTTATAAGTCAGAATGTACGTGGAGGATGAAATATGGCGACGTTAGTTCTTGAAGAGAGAATGGTCGATAACTTCTCTAAATATTGTTACTGATAACGCAAGTTGGGGTGCAGTTTTAATTCTTTAAATGAAATTATTACAAATAAATTACTTACTGTGGTTAAATGAAGCCAGGTAATAGTGGTAGCTAAAGCAAGATCTCCGAATTATATAAGCGCCAGTGCATTCGGAACAACGAAAACCGTAGAATAAGTCTTTGATAATTATTTATTTTATATACTTTATCAAAATTGGATATACCTATTTAAAATGAAGCGCTCGTGATGTAGCATGATTAGTCGATCGGCAAAGTTAAACTACCACCGTCATGGTCGGTACCTGGATTGGTGACCGCCTAGTGGTATTTCAAATCAAGCGTTTCCGTGCTTCGGAAGGCGCTGGTCCCGGTTATCACTTAATTGTGATAGTCGTTAAGCGAGTTGGAGGACTACTAGGCGGCTTGAGACTCCAACAGTAGGTTGACCTACCTCCACCGAACCGCAGTGGGCACGCGTGGTGGAGTATCTGCCTATTCCCTTTCACCCTAATTTGTGAAAGGAGGCCTGTGCTCAGCAGTGGGGCATTAACCTGATGATGATGATTTAAAATATTGTGCAAGGTTGGATGACACCTCCATATAAAAGAAGATTGTTATCATTCACTTGAAGTGAAAACCAACTTCGAGCCATTTCGAGCGAATAATAAAATTTTGAGAAGCGCGGGGCAGCGCGTCTGACAGTCGACGTGTCGACCAAAGGGCTTATAAAGACTCAAAGGGCTCTATGCTGATCAATGGCTAACTAACTAGGGTAGCGCTCCATGTGGCCGAAGATAAGCTATGTAATCAGAGGGTCTACTACGAAAAACGATACACGATAGTCCAACCATCGTTGTCAAATATTAACCAATAGAAATGCAGCAAAACTGACGAGACGTAAATTTTATGCAATTCTATTGGCTAATTGATTGACAACGATGATCGGACTATCGTGTTTCGATTTTCGTAGTAGGGCCTAAGCACTCAAATATTTGAAGCGAATTAACTATCCTGTTTACATTATAATAGACTAGGTATTCGAAGTTTTTTTCTATCGTTTTATAATTTCATCTCCACATAACTTTTATTCCAAATCGAATGGATGTTGAATATATTTTATCGCCTAAGGTTATCAAAATTATATAATACAAAATATATCAGCCACAAAAACATTAAAAATACCTAACTATTTTTGATACTAGGTACCTACCTATACTTACATAATCTAAATTTTCTTGACAACAACCACGTTTGCGTTTACAACAATTTTATATGGGCCTATAAGTATTTCGATTATTACCAGCCCAATTTGATTTTAATTGTATATTTCTTTCTTTTATAATTTCTATACCCAAAAGGCGGGACATAGAGAAGCACTAATTCCAAAAAAAATTTGTAATACGAGCTTTTTCTACTTATTGTCCACAAATAAATAATTTCATTTCATTTCATTTCCAACATAGGCGTAGGCATATTCTAATTGCATTCATTCATTTATATACATATTCATTTATTAATTGCGACAAGTACATAAACCACAGATTACTAAATAGTTACTACTACACATAGAAGTAGCGGCGTACATGCACCATCTAAGGGGCGTCCATTAATTACGTGAGGCGTTGAAGGGGGGGAGCTAGTTGAGCCGAATTTTACCCAATCTCACGAAGGGGGAGAGGGGGAGAGGGGGATCTCTGCAAAATATCACGTAATTTTTATTCCCCGCAAGAAACAGTGTAAAATGCGAGAAACTGAGTAAAATTTTCGTATTTCCCTAGTTCCTTTATAAATATTTCGATGTTCAATTTTCTCACTGTGATTCTAGACTGTGTTCTTAGTATTCTTAATTTATGGGGGTGGATCGATAGGCTGATCATGATGATAATGATGATGACACTTTCTTTGGACTGGATTAACGGATTAACGAGCTCGTAATTTTTTTTAAAGTAAACTTAAAAGTTAATTCGTTAGTCTAAATGTTAACTTCGTTAATTAACGATTAACGGATTAACGAGTGAATGACCAGCTATGATAATTTATCAGGAATGGACGAAAAGCTCACAAACAGTACACGTCCAGTTTTGACATTTCTAGTGACCTCACTCTGCATTAGCGCCTCTCTCTCTCATCTTGAACGATGACGCATGGGATTACTAATCCCAAACAATCACATTTGATTATCTACGTCGTGGGTAGAGTCATTTCTATCTGGTGGGTAATCTTAATCATTATTATTCAGTTATCTGCCACTATCTACTCGTATAGTTCAGAAGTAATTATATTAACAGATAAACATATTTATTAGTAATAATAAAGCATCTTTATTGCTGAAAATATTTACACATGTTACTCTATTCGAGTACTAGGGCTAATACACACCATATTTTTTTTCTTAGCTACACTAGCTACTAAATTATTATTATTTGTAGGTAACTTCCAGTATCCTGTGCTATCTTAGCAGCTCGCCGTTAGACAATCAATGAGCATATACTGGCAGCGACCCACCTAGTTGACCTATGTAAGTACCATGAGGATAGATTTGTTTCATTATCCAACAATCACATATGTGACTGTAACCATTTGCCTGCTGATGGGTCGCTTCAGGTATCCTCTCAGGGTCAGGGTGCTGAGCTGAATGTCGGTGTCCAATCACTAGGCTCTTCCCCAATAGTTCAAAATACAGTAGTGTTTTCTGACAAAATAGGGACTGACTTTGGCTCAATCATATGTAAACATCTGAATCATTCTGTAACAAACCATTGTATGCCAGGTGCATCGTATAGTCAAATAATAAATAAAATTATGCAATGTAAATTTGATAATGAGACAATAATTGTAATATTAATTGGAAAAGCACAAAATTTAAATAAGAATGATTTAATTAATAGTTATAATGCTTTAATGAAATTAGGGGTAAAGAAAGTTATGTTATGTGCTTTTCCATACTGTGGTAATTACTCAGAAAAACAGAATAATTATATTTGGAAGTTAAATAATCTCATGTACAATGTGACATTTCGTCATAGTGACGCTTTTACCTTTTTTGATTCTAACAAGTTTGTTAGTAATTTACAATTGACCTGGGATACTTTAATTATGCCTAAAAAATTTATGAATTTGATTGCTACTCTTGTAGCATATGATATAAATAGTTTAAGGAAGGATACAGTATTAAATAGTAATACGACTTCTGTTATTGTAAAAAGTAATTTAAACATTTAATTTCGACAACAGAGAAGCATAACAATTCAATTATATTAATGCACCAGAATATAAATCGCTTCTTTGGCAAGATTCTTGATATTGATTTATTATTGGATAAAATCAAAGTAGATATTTTATGTTTTACAGAGACGTGGCTTAAACCAGAAACTATGATTTTTAATATCAAAAACTTTTTAGTTGCCAGTATATTCAATAGGTCGTCCGCAGTAGGCGGTGGCTCAATTATTCTTTTGAATAATGACTTGAAATTCAAGGAACGTAAAGACATTTGTAGTCTCTCAGTTGAGCGTGTTTGTGAGGTGTCTTGTGCAGAGTTAGAAAGCTATATAATTGTTTGCGTGTATAGGCCACCAGCGTCAAATTTCTCATTGTTCTGCTCTATAATAGAAGATATACTTCACAAATTATTAAATTCTAGCAAATCAATAGTTTTATGCGGTGATTTTAATATTGATATTCTTACCAACTCAACTGAAAAAAATAATTTTGTTGCTTTGCTTAAATCATATAACTTAGATTTGTTGTTTAATGAGCCAACACGGTCAACCGCCACTTCGTCTACTTGCATAGATAATATAGTAAGTAATTGTAGTATATTAGGTAAATCAATTATAAGTGGTGTCCGTTCTGATCATATGGCTCAGGTTGTTGAATTGCCCTACAAATTGAAAATTTCTAAGGTAATTAAAGAAATTAGACCTACTACAAAGGTAAGACTGAATAATTTTAAAAATAATTTGGAAGAGAAACTAAATAGTGAGATTTATAGTAGTAATGACCCCAATGTCTTGTATAATGGTTTATTGTCTAGTATTTGCAATGAATTTAATAAATCATGTCCTATTAAAAAAATTAAAGTAAACAGTAAACTGGAATTTAGTGATTGGGCCACTAAAGGAATTAGGAAAAGTAGGGATACGCTGTATGAACTTTATCATTTAAAATCAAGCACGAGTGATGAGAACTTCCATAGTCACGTTAGAAATTTTTCAAAAATGTTTAAATTAGTGTGTATTCGAGCAAAATCGATATACTTAAGTAATAAAATAGGTAAAGCATCTAATAAAATCAAGACAGTCTGGAATGTTATTAATACGGAAACTGGTAAAATGAAAAATAAAAACGGACAGCCTTCGTTAAAAATTAATGATAAAATTGTATCAGATAAGTTAGAAGTAGCCACTGCGTTTGAACATTTTTTCTCAAGCATACCAGGGGTAACTACTCAAAGTCTCAACTCGTGTCCCGACATGGCTGAGGCTTTACTTGAACAACATATTCACGAATCATTCCCCAGTTTTAAATTTAGTTACGTTACTGCTAGTGATATCTTAAAATCATTTAATTCTCTTAATCTGAAATGCACCGAAGACTTATGGGGATTATCAGTAACGATTTTAAAATCAATAATAACAGTAATTGCACCTTTAATGTCGGATATTTTTAATGAATGCATTGATCAGGGTTCTTTTCCAGATTTAATGAAGTTAAGTAAAGTAGTGCCAATTTTCAAGTCCGGGTGTAAAGATAATCCTTCTGATTATAGACCAGTATCCGTACTTCCAGCACTTAGTAAAATCTTTGAAAAACTATTGCTTAATCAAATGTTAGGCCACTTTAATAAACATAAGATACTACATAGTCATCAGTTTGGTTTCACGAAGGGGAGATCTACTTCAGATGCGGCTGCAAAATTATTGAAACACATATATGAAGCTTGGGAAAATTCACAAGATGCAATTGGCATTTTTTGTGATCTATCCAAGGCCTTTGACTGCGTTGACCACCGTACTCTGCTCCTTAAGCTAAAATATTATGGTATTCGTGAGGCGGCTCATGATCTTGTTCTATCTTATTTAAGTAATCGCCAACAAAAGGTAGGAATTTGTGATACAACATCGAAGGGATCTTTAGTTAAAATGGGGGTACCCCAGGGTTCAATACTAGGTCCATTTCTATTTCTAGTGTATATTAATGATTTACCATCTGTTGTAAACGGTCTCTCAGATATAGTCTTGTTCGCTGACGATACTTCATTTATTTTCAAAGTAGATAGAAAAGACAAAGAACTTATTAAAGTAAATGATACCATGTCAATAGTCTCAAAATGGTTTGCTGTAAATAATTTGTTATTAAATTCTAGGAAAACTAAATGTTTAAGATTCTCCCTTCCAAATGTAGTGCAAGTAGACAGTCAGGTATTAGTAGATGGCATCAGTTTGGAATTAGTTAGTAAAACAGTATTTTTGGGTATCACATTGGATAATAAATTGCAATGGGGTCCTCAGATAGAATCATTAGCTGGTAAATTAAGTTCTGCTGCATTTGCTGTTAGGAAAATCAAACAATTGACGAATGTCGAGACGGCCAAATTAGTTTATTTTGCATACTTCCATAGCTTTTTATCTTACGGCGTATTACTTTGGGGATCTGCAGCAGATATTGAGACTATTTTTATATTACAAAAAAGAGCAATTCGTGCAATTTATAGTATGGGTGCTCGTGAATCATTAAAGGAATTATTTAAGGAAATAAACGTTATGACCGTACCATCACTTTATATCTATGAAAATATAATGTACATACGTAAAAACAAAGAAATGTATAAAACAAAAATGGAGACTCATAATATCAATACAAGACAAAAAGAGAAATTAGTTGTTCCGTATTTTAGACTAGCTAAAGTTCGTAAGTCATTTCTTGGCAATAGTGTGCGCTGTTATAACAAAATACCACTTGCGGTGACCAAGATGACTGATTTTAAATTTAAATCACATATAAAAAAAGTTCTGAAAGAAAGAGCTTATTATAAAGTAGCCGATTATATTGAAGATAAAGATGTCTGGAAGTAGGTAGCTGCACTCTGCACAAGTGCACCTTGCTCATACTTATACAAAAGCCAGTAGGTCAATAATTGTGTTTTGTATTTTTAAGGTTATTATTTTTTATTTATTTTCTTGTTCTTTTTTCGTCTGTATCTATGCTTAGGTATATCTTTTTTATTTTTAATTATTTGGAAAAAAAAAGCCAAACATAGTCAGATTGTCCAAAAAATATATAAAAAATGTAACCTTGCTGAGTTTCTTGCCGGATTCTTCTCAGTTGAAGGCCGAGTTCCGAACCGGTGGTAACTTCAGTAAATTTGACCTTCATAAGTGCCCTTCTGGGGCCTAAATTGAATAAATGGCTTTGACTTTGACTTTGACTTTTGACTTTGACGAAGGCCTCCTCCAGTAAACGCTATTTGGTTTTAGCAACTGGTGTTCTGCACCATTTATTAGTAATGTTGATTAAATTAGTCATACTCGGTCTTATTACAAAAAACGATCTTCATCCTGGTTTAAACCATAACTTACAAGTCTTGGATTGTTACGGTACTAACGTTGGTACTATGATTAAAATTCGATCCTATTACAAATCGCAGACTAACGGAGGATGTGTTAGTACCACAAGCTAGTCCATGGTTAAATAATATCCACAGATTATCTATAGAAAACATTCATTGAATTGGAAATCATTCGTTCGCAACGTTCCGTTTATCTACATAGCTGTTTTATACTATAAATTATTAAAATTTAAAATTGTATATACTATAATGATACAAATTCTAATATTGATTTTTGAAAAATTTTACTGATGCAACTTAATTTTCAACGAAAATCTTGTTTTTGGCGGTTATTTCACGTACATATTAGCAACAACTCTAGCGTGTAACGGAATAAATGAAGTTCTCGCGCATAGCTATAATAACATTGAAAACACAAACTATTAATAGGGGATATGATTGAACAACGAAAAGTTAAATGAAAAGTGCATAAATTACAATAGATAATCAGAAGAAAAGAATGGGTGAAAATTGGAGCACCGAAGAGAAAATTTGTTTTGATATAAAATCTGTGCGATACACTTATCATTCTTTATGATAACTCTAATTTCAACCATTCTAGGATATATTACCAAAATATATTCTATTCTTAGTGACAAGCAGGCCTGACCAAATTGATATAAAATTCGACCAAAGAAAACTAAAAAAGGTTCTCAACACATGTAAGTACCTACATATAATTGCTAGCTGCCCCCTATGGTTTCACCTGTTCCTAGGGTAAAAAGTAGCCCATGGCCCTCTCTATACCATAGGCTATTTGGATGACAAATTTTATAGCCATCGGTCCAGCAGTTTAGGAGTGAAAAATTAACAGACACATGTTACTTTCTAAATAATTATGTATGGAATCAATATAAGGTGAAACCGCAGGGGACAGCCAGTACGTAATAAAGACCTCAAAACAGTTGCTTTTAAAAATGATGTCTGTTTGTTTGTTCAAGCATCTCTCAAAAAGTAATGAACCAATCTCGATGAAATGTGGCATGCAGATAGCCTATGGATAAAAACATAGGAGACTGATTTGTTGGAGATTGAACATTCTTATAATATAATAATTGCAGAATTAAGAATGAAAAAACTGTATTTAGAAATAGCTTTATTAGAAATAGAAAGCAAGAAACACACTAATGAATAAAATTTTAGTAAATCAAATTCAAACCAAATTAAATAAACCTATGCAAAACAAAAGCAACTTCTATAAAAATAAACTAATATCTATTTTTTTTTCAGGTCAACTGCAACAGTAATAATTAAAATCAATGAAAATGATTAAACTGTCTTAATTTTACCAAGACATAATGCGAGAATCATCAAACAATTGAACATTATTTTAATGTATAAATTTCAAAATTGAAAATAATAAAAGTGCTAAGTATAGTAACTAAACTTTATAAATAAATAAATATAATCAATGAAAATGAGTTTCAATGAACTGCCTTCTTATATTTATTTCCATGGATAGTATTTTCAACTCTTGATTGTGAAAATGTTTCTCTAGCGGTTGGTGTCAGGCTGCTATCATTTTCACCAGGAAATATGTTCTTCCTCATGTCAATGGCTACATTATGAAGAAGTTTTTTTGGCAGTTTCAATATCACAAAACATGCATCTTAGTAGGCAGCGGAAACATTGTTTCCATAACCCGAAACATCTCTCCACTGTGTTCCTTGTACATATGTGAGAATAGTTATGTTTCTTTAGCAGGTGTTGTAGGGTTCAGAACTGGTGTAAATAAACATGGGGTGCAAGGATAGCCACTGTCACCCAGTAATATTCCAGAGAAAGCACCAGCCTCAAATCGAAATTTCAGGGGATATAGGGCATCCTCGGGGATCCTGGGATATTTCAGCTTTTACCAAGTCCACTATTTTTAAGCCGAAACGCTTCGTGAACCTGTATTTATATCGAAATTCTTCGTCACACATCTCAACAAAAGGTTCAGCCGATGACGAAGTCTTAAAGGTCGCCGGGGCACCCCTAATAAATCTAAATCGTCCATATCCTCTAGATCAATTAAATCAATGTTAAGTATACATTTTTCTTGTAATCAAAACAAATAAAACTTAACCTCACTGTACAATTTGACGTTTGTTTGTAACTTTAGTCCTCTGTCATGCGTTAGTCCAAAGACAAACTAGGGGTGCTGTTGGTTTATCTTTAGTACCGTAAATAGTCCACGAATTTGAGATAAACTACGTTTTGTAATACGAAATATTTTAGTACATGGTTTATTACCAGGTTTAATCCTGGTACGAAATTTAGTCCACGTTTTGTAATAAGACCGACTAAGTTTAAGAGAGAGGGGGCATAGTTATACATTCAAAATTCGAAGCAGCCCAATTGGGGAGTACGGTCCTCCTGCAGAAGGTCGTTGCAAAATAACATTACTGTAATGTAGTGTTGTGTTCCTGCGGTGAGTAAGTTCGCCAGAGCTCCACGAGGAGGCGCTGTGTGCGAGACCAGGGTGCCCAGACAAGATGCTTGTCAACAATCGGCATCGTTAGTAAACGATCAACCTTTGTCATTTCAAATCGAAATGTCACGTGATTTGTAACAATATCTTATGTCAATCCCGTTGATCGTTTACTAACGATGACGATTGTCGACAACCGTCTTGTCTAGGGGGACAGCGGTGTCTATACAATGACACAGTGACTTGTCCTTTCCGCTGCTGGCACAGCGACTCCTCTCTGTCCTTCAAACTCTTAAGGGGCACGAAGAGATTTTTGCAGGATAAATGATTATAGTAAAGTATGCGCCGCATTGTCGCCGCGTCCGTGCTTTGCTATGCACGTAAAGCCGTTGGTCCCAGCTATCACATACTTATGGAGGCCTCCAAGGTGGCTTGAAAACTGCCACAGTAGGTTGACCACTAGACTAATACCTCCACCGATCTGCACCGAGCTTGCGTGGTGGAGTATTTGCCCATTCCTTTTCACACTTATTTATGAAAGCAGGGCTGTGCTCAGCAGTGAGACATTATGGGCGAATGATGATGATGATGCCACCGTGAGCTTTGAACTGCTATCTAAAAATGTGTTGTAGTGTTGCTGAAAAATGCAAAAAAAAATCTTTATTGAGTGCATGGCAGCGATGTACCTCCTGTTAGTCCTGTTGATTCCTTCACGCTTTATTTTGTGATTTTTAGATTGCCTAACTTGATCACTACAACTTATCAATATTTAATCATAATCTGTGTATCTATTAGATCTAGGTAATGAGTCATAATAATTCTTGGGAAAAGAGAAAAGCCTTGAGTTTAATGATTAAATACTTTACTATAAATTATGTGTTGATATATTTGGCTTATTCCTAAAATCCCCCCCGAGAGAATCCCCCTCAGGGGAGAAAACTGAACTTTAATGTAAACATAATCCAGAAATCCCCCTTTTCATTTCGACATATTCCACTTTTCCCCACTGAGAGAATCTCCCCCGAGAGAATCCCCCTCAGGGGGAAAACTGAACTCTAACTGAAGTCTAGAAATCCCCCTTTTCATTTAAGATTATTCCACTTTTCCCCCTATTTCTAATAAATGTAACTACAGATTCTATTAAATTTAATAAACAAAAAACGATACTATAATTTATAATCAGTATTTATTTTTTCACAGAATTTTGTAATAATGGAATGTGATGAAGAGTAAAAACAATCACAAACAAACAGCGATGAGGAAATCGGTTGGGGTTTGTAAAAATAATAATTAAAACAGTTTAAACAAAGTACCTACTTAGAAAAACTATATTATTTCGCGAACGCTCGGACTGTGGAATAAACTCCCCGCCGTGGTTTTCCCAATGAAGTTGCATGGGGTTCTTCAAAAAGGGTGTGAAGAGATTTCTTCAGGGTCGGCAACGCTTGAGTGATACCTCTGGTGTTGCAAGCGTCCATAGGCTACGGTAACTGTTTACCATCAGGCGGGCCGTATGCTTATTTGCCACCTTAGTGGTATAAGCACTAAGGTGATAACTGACTAAGGTGGTAATATATCTCCCCTGAATGTTGGAGAGAGGTAGAGCATATCGTTTAATAGCTCAAAAACGAAGCTCGACTGGGGAAGTACCTCTGCCTTACAGAATACCGCAGACAAATAACTTTGTTGTAATACTGCCTGTGTATGTTGTGATGCCTCGCGTATTACAAGCTTCTATATGGCTACGGTAGCCGCTTACCATCAGGCGGGCCATATGCTTGTTGTCCGACTTGGTCATATAAATAAAAAATTAAGTTTTCCTGAAATAACATCACTTACTTAAATATAAAATAATTAACAAGATTTTCGGCAATTGGCAGAATGCAAAAATATGGTAAAAAGATAAAGAGTAAATATAATATAAAATACCTAATCATTTGACCTCATAACTCTGATTCAGAGTTATGAGGTAACAAACATAAAAAAAATACAACCGAATTGAGAACCTCCTCCTTTTTTTAAGTCGGTTAATAACTATAGTCAATCATTTTCCACAAATGATTAGGTATTTTATATTATATTTACACTTTATCTTTTTACAATAATTTTACATTCTGCCAATTACCGAAAAACTTGTTAATTATTTTATATTTATTAATTTTACTCATTTATTAACCGATTTGGAAAATTCTTTTTTTATTTGAAAGGGTATATTTTCCATTTGGTCTCATTGTCATCAGATCAGGATTTGATTAGTTCTTAGTGTACTTTAAAGTCGGTTTAAGTTTTTTGTAAAACAGTTCAATTATTAGACAGTTTAATAATAAATTCTTTTAGTAATCCTTTTAAATAATAAGTGTTGTGTTGATAATAATTTATAGAAGACTATATCATTCATAGGTATAAGACTGTGTACTTTTATTTATTCTGTTCTGTGCTGTAACTAGCGAGTCAATGGTTGATGGACTGGTGGTTTCCTAGCCACCCACCCCACCTTGTGCGCCCTTCCGGCGCCTTCCTTGTGCACTCACGTAATCAGTTATATCATTTGTATCATTATTAATTTGATTATAAAGTTATTATGATATATTGGATGTAGATTAGTTTATGTTATCGGTTGTTGATTTCATCATATCGTATTTTTTTGCGTATAATAGTGCGTATGAAGTTACAACAATGGAATGTCATATCAACCTACGTCAAATTATCGAAGTCTTTTCAGCACTTTGTAATAGAAAATAAAGAAGATAGTAAGTCATGGAAAGAGTCCCAAACAAGAAATGTTAGACGTTCTCTTTTCGCTGTGCTCCTCCTCATTGATCTTCATTTTTTCATCATTTCAGACGAAAAATCAATCTAAAGCTGACCAGAAAATTTAAATTAACGTTTATTCAATTTATTTCTTGGATATTTTCCATTTGTGTCGTATCATCCCCTACATATCCGATAGTGACATCACAGCGATTAGATAGTGCTATCTAGTTATAGTAATGAAAATAAATTGTAAACATTGTTTGACACACAAACTCGCGAGACACGAAACTGATCAAATCACTTACATTAATATTGCATACAAGGGAACTTAACAAGAGGCACTAGCTAGAAAAACAAACAGCTATGGCAGATGCAGAGAAAATCTTGCGTAAGTTTTTAAACGAACAATTCGTGAAATTAAAAGAGGAAGATGTCACAATAAAAGCAATTAACAGTGGAGGCGCTAACTACACTTCCGATTTATACATCGTTGATGTAAAACACCAAGGGGAAAACTTACAACTCTTCGCCAAAGTCGCGGTAGTTGGAGATAAAATGAGGGCAACTATGAACGCAGACTGGCTCTACAAGACAGAGGAAATAGTTTACACACAACTAATGAACATTTTCTATGATCTGCAAGAGAAACATGAAGTTCCTGTGGAGTACAGGTTTGTGTTCCCCAAATTTTATGGCTGCAATACAGACAACGGTCAAGAGACTGTAGTTCTAGAAAACTTGAATGTTAGAGGATTCGAAACGTGCGATAGACTGAAGTCCCTCAACTGGGATCATGCTGCAGTTGCTGTAACAGTACTGGCGAGGTTTCACGCATTATCATTCGCTTACGAAAAAGAATATCCCGAAGAATTTAAAATTATAGCAGAAAAGATGAAGTTCCAATTAGTAGACGTTAATGACGAATTAGCAAACGATACATGGATTAAATTCTTCAGTGGGGCTGTCCAACTACTGAAAGAAGAATATAGAGGGAAGATGGCGAATTTCTTGGAACAACCGTTTACATCCGAGGAGTTCGCTAAGTTTAAAACACCAATGAGTAGAACAGTGTTGGCGCACGGGGATTATAGACCTAGTAATCTGCTGTTTCGGAGACATGTAAGTAGTAATTCACTAAACATTGTCGTAAATGTTTTTTTTATAATTGACAACGGCCGCATGCTAAAATATATGAGGTACATAGTTTTAATAGCACCGGTAGCACTTACGGCTTCCACATTTCTTCAAATCAAGTATGGCTTCTCGTACATGGTATTCAAAAAAAAATATAGGTTCGTTGTTGTTATAAGATGTAGTTTTTTGGCTATGTTTAGTATATTTATTCTAAACCAGTTTGGCTATTGTTTGAAATAAGTTATCCGGTAAGGTTGAACATTTGAATGATATGTTTGAATTTCTTTCAGGATACATATTTGTGTATATAAAAGGAGAAACTAATTGGTAGTCGTATCGTCGCACAGCTCAATCTGCGGGGTCCTTAAAGTCAAAGTCAAAGCCATTTATTAGGTCCTAGTAGGGCACTTATGAAGATTATTTAAATTTAAATAACGTAACGAAGGAAGGGTTTTAAGGGGGGAAAATAGGGGATTGCAGATGAAACTGGGGGGGCAACGGATAACTAGCATTAACCGAAAACTAATTATGTTACAGAACGGAGTTGTAGAGACGATAGTAGTGGATTTCCAGACTCTTCACTCCGGGAGTCCGGTGGCCGACCTCCTGTACCTGATCTTTCTGGGTACCGACGAGCAGTTCCGTCGATATTATTACAAACAGCTCCTGGAACACTACTATCAGGAGTTGTCGCTGGCTTCCAGCAGGCTGAAAGTGGACATCAGTGAAGTGTACCCGAGAGAGACTTTCGACAGTGAATTGAAAGCGGTAAGGGGTCGTTTATCTTTATTATAATAATATGCTATTGCTAGACCCATTAAAAACATTATTAGTGGGGTAAGATCATCGAAAATGTCCAACATTTTAAGGCAACGTCCATAGCATCGCATCATATGAACTGTTCTCACCTAGTGTTTAGTCTGATTCATGTAACATGTAACATTTTGATTGTTTGTCAGACTGTTTTTTGGTTTTCGTAATACAGGCCCTCTTGCTGTGGGACGTGGGATTTTCAAATTCTGAAATTCAAATCAATATGCGTTCGTTCGTTACACTTTTTTATGTTTGTCCCCATTCTTGACGTGAGCTAAGAAGCTTCTCAGTTTATTTTATTTTTATTTAAAGTAGGAAAAATCAAGACGAAAAAGAAAAAAGAGTTATTCCTATAAATTGCAGTCTGTATCCGAGATAAACAAACAAGATGCTCCAATTGTTACGGAGGAGTCTACGACTTCAATCCTCCATAACCTCTTTGTATAATACCAAGTAATTTTTTATCATGACATTGTAATAGGCCGGCTCTAGAATTAAAATTCAAGTAAATTGATTAGATAACTCTTTATTGGTACACCACATGAGAAAAGATATCATAATATCAGTCATTACAATGGACAGTGTTACAATGAGCAGCCTTATCAGTATAGCAATCTCTACCGCTTCTACCAACCAACCTCTGAATAAATATAAATTGGATTGATTGGAATGCAATATAGTACGTCTATAAACATTTTTACAATTGAGTCGGATAACATGCTTGCATATGGCCCGCCTGGTGGAAAGCGGTTGCTGTAGCCCAACACTCGTGGAATCAGTCACGCGTTACCGACCCTTTCCCCTGCTCCATGATCTCTGTTGACCATTCTCACGTACAGTAGCGCGATTCTCGTAACAAAACGTCAACGACTTCTAAACGATTTTACAATTGAATTGCAATCGAAACTGCTTTTCGTATTCTCGTAACACATGCACGGTTGAAGAACGATCCTATCGAAGTTCGAGTAACGTATCGTTGCAAGCGTATTCCGGTAAGGCCCGGTTTCAATAATTTACGGACCGGTATCGGTTAAGATTTATTAAAATTAAGACTCTTATATCTTTACTAATAATGAACCAAAGACCTCAAAGCTTTGCATAGCAGACCCTCCCATAAGGAAGTAGCTATCACAGGTAAAATTAGCTTACGAAATGATCTATATGCCCAGTTTAGCAATAAAAAAACTTAGCATTAGTAAGCAAAACGATTCGTTTTTGTTTATTGAAACCGGGCATAATTAAATCGAACTCGTTAATCGAAAAAGTAACGTTTTAATATTTTTTTCTCAAATAAAGGTTTGCCAATTAACCTTTGAGAAAAAAATATTAAATCGTCAATAAGGATTAATATGGTAATTTTTTTTTTTGCCCACATGAGTAGTTAGGTAATTGCTTGCTAGTCGTTGAGTTTCAATCCTATTGAGTTATCGTTCGATTGAAGTAGCACGGGAATACGAAATTAAAACCGATGTTTAGTTGGACGATTTCTAAACTCTCTTATAGCGACATTTGGATCGTTTCGTATTACGAGAATCGGGCCACAGGAACACAACATTAAGTAAGGCATTTGGCTGCGATATTCTGTAAGGTGGATGTACTTCCCCAGACGAACGAATTGAGAGAAAAATATTTTCTTTCAAATTCCAGATGCTCCCCCACGCCCTGCGCATGAGTGTGGCATTACTGTCCATCGTGACGGTGGATGTGGAGAACGCACCCAAAGTGAAGGGAGACGCCGACTTGGAGGGGTTATTTTTCAACCAAAATGCGCTCTTCGCTGAGCGATTCAACGGTATTGTCAGCGACTGTGCTACGTGGGGGGTCATATAGAAATGAATAAATAAATGTAATGAACTGTTAAATAAAAGTTAAGGTTTGAAAGTGCAGGATTTATTGTAATTGTTACATTACATTGTTATACTTTCCCTCGGAAGTTGACTTCATAATAACATTATTTTTAAGCTTATAATTGTTAGAATAATTGAATAGACGAGTGCTTGGACGGAGCTAATGTTAACATCAAAAAGAGTTGCCTGGAAAGAACTGTGACCATACAACAATGAAAAAGAAACAAGGCGATGGTAGCTCAGTTGTAGTCATGTTAAGACTGCGTATAAAGCAAAATAACAATCTTAGAATTGAAATTTAACCAAGTAAATAGTATTTAAATGAAAAAATATTTTTATTTGGGTATTTTCATTATACAGGGTGTTGTTTTGGTCGGCGACAAGCGACCCAGGAGCGGTAGTACAAAATATATATTCCCCAAAAATGGACTTAATTCCATTAAATACTGTAAATATGTTGAGAAATACCTTATTCAATTTGAAATAAAATTACCGCAAAGTATGGTTACTAGGCACGTGCACAGTCTAGAGCTAGGCGCAAGCCGCCATCGGCCCACCCCTTTACTCCCTCGTACTCCCGTTGAGTATTATGTCTACACTTTAGCTTATTACATGATTTTCAAAATTATATTTTTTTTATTTTTATTATTTAAAAAAAATAAAGTATTTTTTTTATATTTTTTTTAGCACCAGTATCATTTGTATTATCGACCCTGAGTCGCTCGTCGCTGACCAAAACAACGACCTGTATACGCGAGGGTTCTGCCTGAGCAAAAACATAATGGTATGAAATTTCCTCGATAAAAAAAATCACATGGTGTATCTAATTAAGACAAAAATTCGATAAATAATATCACTAACATATGACCTAGGGCTGCTACTAACGATTTTATTAAATATTCTATACTTTTCGAGTTATTTAGATAAAAAGCGCTTAGTTCATTTTTGTTCCGCGGAACACGCTATCTCCATCTCATCTGCACGCGAAGATTAGACATAAGTTTGTTTCATCTGACATTGCCATATTTTTCTGGCTTGGTACGCACCATGGAGGAAAGAAAGAAGCGGAGATGCCGCAAGGCAATTAGGTCACGCGCCATCAATTAGGTCATGACGTCACAGTGGGCGGGACCAAAAACCTTAGTTTCGAATGAATCGGCATCCCGTTCGGGTGCGATGTTATTTTGCTTTAATAATGAAGTGCGCTGTTGTTGGATGCAAAAATTGTTCAGGATCAAAACTGAAACATATTGATGGCATAACATTTTACGTATAAGTCCCTAAAAAATTTATTTTCATTTTAAATCACGTTTTCTCGTTTTTCGCCAGCTTGCAGCTAGAGACATCTGTTGTCGAATATATGCATTCTAACCACTTCTTATCAATATCGTCTTTTTATCATTATCAGTGCACATTATTGTGACCAATTTCGCCTCAAATAGCTTGCTTAAGTTTATTTTGCTGGCTATAATTTATTTCATAGAGAAATTACATACCTTGATACATAAAACAAGAAGAATTTAAAATAATAAAAATGCACCATCTGTCGGCAAGTAGTAGTACTAAATGATTAATTAAAAATGTGTGCACCATACCAGCAAGACACTATTTTATGAATTTATTATCATCGTGTAATTTTTTTCTTAATGGTAACTTATTTTTTGTCATCATTTTAGATTCCCTGTTAATACAGATATTAGAAATGCATGGATACGTATAATAAAGAAACCGAACTGGACACCAACAAAGTATTCAAAAATATGTTCACTTAATTTCGATGAAAATGATTTCTATAAAACAAAAAAAACCGGCCTAGGGCGAGTCGGACTCGGACCCCAAAAATATTGAATGAAAGGTAAATTGCGGTTTACGATTTATGACGCATTAAAAATCATATATTTTTTTTAGTTTTATCATTCTCTTATTTTAGAAGTTACAGGGGGGGGGGGTACACACATTTTACCACTTTGGAAGAGTCTCTCGCACAAACTATTCAGTTTAGAAAAAAAATATATTAGGAACCTCAATATAATTTTTGAAGACCTATCAATAGATACATCACACGTATGGGTTTGATGAAAAAAATTTTTTTTGTATGTCTGTTCTAAGTATGGGGAACCCCTAAAATTTATTGTTTTTTTTCTATTTTTGTATGAAAATCTTAATGCGGTTCACAGAATACATCTACTTACCAAGTTTCAACAGTATAGGTATAGTTCTTACAGATTCGGAAAAAAGTGACTGTGACATACGGACGGACAGACATGATGAATCTATAAGGGTTCCGTTTTTTGCCATTTTGATTTTAACATCTTTTTGATTTACTGTCTACCTACCTAATTACCCTACCTACCTACCTACCCTATAGACCCGATAATCCATACAAGGAACACATTGGTGCCTATTCTGTTGTAAATCGCACTAAACTAATTTTAGTCACATCTCATCTCTTTCTTACGAACATGATTGAAAAAGGATAGAACATATTTTAAGTTGTCAAATTAATCTTTGCCGTCGTATTTTGCGTGTATTTAGGCGTAACCGCGATAGATGGCGACTAAAATTATAATGAAAACAAGCATTGGACTAATTTGACAGGACTAAATTTCTTATGTTCTTTGTTAGAAAGAGACATAGTGATATTAAAATTAGTTTAGTTGTGAACAACAGAATCAGGGCCATTACCCACCTTTAGGCTTTCGCCCGCAGTTAGGTAATGTGGTCCCGCCATACTAACGCACATAGTATGTTCTGGAACAAAGTTTCATGCTATGTTACGCCATAGTGGCGGGTAGACGAACTAACATGACAAATAGCTAGTTCAGTTACACTGTAATAATTCCATTAACCGTTAGATGGATTTACAAATAATGGGCAGGTTTTCCATCATGGGGAGGAGCCATCGCCCTACCTCGTCCCCCTCTCACCCGCATTCTGGCGACGCTTCTTTCTAAAGAGATTTTGCCTTGCGGCACCTCCGCTTCTTTCTTTCCTCCATGGTACGCACTCTTAAATGCCGATACAATTGACGAAAGTCGTGGGCACGATGTCTTTTTACCCGACCGATCTTTCACGCCCGAACATGACATTTGGCGCAGATAGCCGATAGTATGGAGAAGGACATAGGCTACTTTTTATCTCGGGAAAGCTGGTGTTAAACCAGGGGACAACTATGTAGTTTATATCTGGAAATTAACACCTCCTACCTAAATGCTTTAAAATTTAGCGCGTGACCTAAATTTTCAATCGCAAGCAAATTTAATAAAACAAACAACAATATAAATTCTTGTCATATACAGGGTGTTGTTTTGGTCGGCGACAAGCGACCCAGGAGCGGTAGTACAAAATATATATTCCCCAAAAATGGACTTAATTCCATTAAATACTGTAAATATGTTGAGAAATACCTTATTCAATTTGAAATAAAATTACCGCAAAGTATGGTTACTAGGCACGTGCACAGTCTAGAGCTACGCGCAAGCCGCCATCGCCCCACCCCTTTACTCCCTCGTACTCCCGTTGAGTATTATGTCTACACTTTAGCTTATTACATGATTATCACATTTTTTTTTATTATTATAAAAAAAAGTTTTTTTTTTATTTTTTTTTTTAGAACCAGTATCATTTGTATTATCGACCCTGAGTCGCTCGTCGCTGACCAAAACAACAACCTGTATAGAGAGTATATATTTTTCCATTATTTCCTTATAAGAGGCAATTATGTCAGTCACAGCATCGTACGGAGCGCGCAAGTTCAGTGTCACAAGTAGATCAAACTTGATTTGAACAAGGAAGAATCAGTGTTCACTTACCTGTTGAATAGATACAGTGCCTTTGGTTAGGTTAAAAAAAAAAACACTTTTTTAAAGGGTTGTTTATAAAAAATTGCAATGTAAAGTGAAAAATAGTCATTATTTTTAGAATAATAGAGTTTTATTTATTCAAGTTACAATATAAGTTTTAGGATGTTGGCTAAATTGATGATATTGTTGATGATGACGAGATGTGGTGATGCTGTTATTTATAGTATGAACGGTAAGTGCCTTTTTATTTTTTTCCATGATTTGGTCATCGAACAATTATCCCAAGAAGCGCAATGACGTTCATTTTCTTTGAAATACATTCCGCCAATTTCACACTACTGATTGGCCAAGCCAAAGACAAATGCACTCTGATTGGCTAAAGTCAAAAACACTAAACATTTAGACGCAGTGATTGGTCGTTACTGTATTAATCAGTGCAAAATCACTTACTAGTTGCGGAATTAGATTACTAAAGGGATTTCTCCTCGGTGGTCTTGCTTTTGACATACTCGAAGCTATCCCTTGGATTGATAATTATATTTTAGTAGGTTAGATTATGGTTTTCTGAAATCGCAGCATGACCAATGAATTATCAGTGATGTAAAATTTTCAAGAGTTGACAATTTTGGTGGTCTACTAATTCAAAAGCTTCGAAAACAACTATGAATTTAGCGGACAACGCACTTTGGCTTATTAGCAATGGCAGCAATGGACTTGAAATGGGATCGGATAAAATAGCAGAGTTGGCCCCCGGATCTTGGACAATTTTCTTACCTCAGTGGGTGTGACGTCGAATCCTAAGATTGACTTTTCACTGACCAGCGTGCTTCTTTACATCTACCCATAATTTTTGTTGGCAGCCTTGTGTTTTGGTGTTGGCCCATAGGTTTCAGCTTGGGGCCAGCTTTTCCAGTCCATCCGGGCTATATGGTCCAATCATTATTATTAAACCGTTTAAGAGGCTTATGGGCCTTGGCCATAGCGACATGAATAGCAACAGTATCCGGCATCTTATTTTATTTATTAAAGAAGCAAACAGCTATTATTTCACATATACAAATGTCCTTAATTTCGTCTGATTCAGACGCACAAATGCAGTAGTTTAAAAGTTCACCACAGGCGCAGGCGCAACAAATAAACATACCGTAGTAGGTAGCTTTAAAAGCAATGTTTGATTGAACGAACTCGTTTGAATTATTGACGAGACTTCTTTATTTGTTAACTAGCTTCTGCTCGCGGCTTCGCCCGCGTGGCCTACAGGAAACAAATGACATATTTTTCTACTACAATAAAACAAAACAACTTCATCCCGCTTCGAGGGTGGAATTATTGAAATATAATATAATATAGTATAAAATAATTTTCAATCTTCAGCCTAAACATAAAATTTTAAGATCCTAACTTCGAAACTGACGGACTTTCATACAAACTTTCATCCACTATTGTACCCCCTTAGGAGTGGAATTTCGAAAAACCTTTTCTTAGTGGATACCTACTCTTCACAAAGAATATACCGTCTAAATTTCATGTCTCTAGGACCAGTGGTTTAGGCTGTGCGTTGATATATCAGTCAGTCAGTCAGTCAGGACTTTGAATTTTATATATAGATTGAGATTTTGTAATTCAATAATTGTAGAATCCCGTACTTGGCAACACTCTTTTTTGTAACCCGCTTTCAATGTATTGAGAGAAAGTGAAATAAGTAATAGTTGTATTGTACACCATTAAGGCAAAACATTCAAGTACTTTTATCAAATGTATTCTTCCTAAAAATTCACCATATATTTCGGACATATAAATATTAATTTTAAATCTGTGTAGTAAAAAATAAGGCTTTTCGTTACAAGAGAAATTCACCTTTAAACCCTGGCATGAAAATAATACACATTAACACGGTTAACGACAATGAACTTGGGTTCAAGATTACTAACAAGGTGTTTAACATACGAACTTGAACATAAGGATGTTATCATTACGTGAGCTGCAGAATTATTGCAATATGCCGCGAATATTGTTGAACGGACAATAGAAAACAGGTGAGATGACGGTATAAGTAAATTTACGAAACAGGTAGCATGGTAGCAACCACATTAGGAAGAAAGTAACTAATGTTTAGATTTGCTACAATGAAAGTTTAGGATTGCAATCTATTTGAAAAATAAAACTGCTGCCGATTGGCAAGGTTCTCAGAAGGCTGGCAGCGTTTCAACTTTGGATGGTCAAGCTAGTGCGTTGGCACGAAAAGCTCCCCCAAATCATTGTTTGCAACCATTCCTCGTTTTTACTGACAATGTTGCTGCCAATTTAGGTAATTTACTCTTTAGTACTAGCAAAGAATATATTAGTAGTTAGTGCCAACAAGAGTTAGTCAGCCTCTGGTCATCTGGCTTATAAATTCGGTCTCTTGTTTACCTACAATAGAGAAAAGATGATAATAATCCATTAAATTTTTCAGAAACTGAATACAATCGAATGCCTCCGCTATACAGCCTGGATGCCTACTCCTCATGCTTGCTGGAGCCTGGTGGAACGTACTGCCTGGTGGATGTGAATCTGTTCAGTAATGGCCAGTCTGAACTTATGCATATTATACGTGTAAGTAAACAAGGAAATCTTTCAGAGACAGCGGCAGAGCTGTCATTTTTAAGCCATTTTTTCCCTCCACCTTATGTTAGCTTTGTCAATTCGTCCTCTGCTCATAGTCCTTAGCTTTATAAAATATTTGAAATTATTATAAATCAGTGTAGTTACAATAGATTAGGCCAATTTAACTTGACTTAAATAGGAGAGTCTACTTTGTGGTTACATAATTAGGTATAATGTGTCTCGATTATTTGTGTTTTTAACATCATTCACTTTTTACGAAATATAAAGGGCTATAGTGGCCCTTTTACATGAGTTACAACTTACGTGTCCCCACAACATATGCTAAGACTGTATTTAAAAAAAATACAGCTCTACAAAGGACTGAAATTACAAAGATAACTTTCACGGCCAATGAGAGCTTTCTAGTTCACGAGCTATAGACGATTTTGCAATTACCAACTCATTTTCGAATTAAAAGTTTATTACGGAATAGCGACTTGGAAGAGTCTTCACAAAACCTTAACCTAAGACGTTAGAGTTGAAGGTTCAGTAAGGTTTTGTAAAGATTTTCAGTCGCGGCGTAGTTTCTAAATAAAAGAGATATCATCAAGAAACATCTCACTTATAAAACATGGAAATAACTGAGATGACATATAATTTCCTAGAACCTGCCATGTATGAACTAGAATTACAAGGTGTATGTAATTATGTCTTGTGTAATTAAAGCAAATCCGGCCAAGTGCGAGTGGAAATATGGAGGTGTACTATTCGTATACAAGGAAATAAATTAACAAACCTTTTTTTTACTGGGTGTATTTCTAAATAAGTACAGTACCCAACTGATATGGCGCGTCGTGAATCTTCATTCGAATAGAAAAGAAAGTATGGCCCTGAAGATTAACGAAAGAATGCTAAAAACTTACAATCAACCTTAGATCACTACTATAAGGTTCATAATACACTGCAGCTGTTAGTTCCGTCTCGCTCACAAGTCACGCCCATCCGCACGGCGCGCGTTAACATGGCGGCAGCTGTCGACTAATAGCATTACCCGCGCTTTGAAAATGTATCTTCTGCGCAGGTACATCAAAGAAAAGGTACATCGGTAAGCCATATCAGTTGGGTACTACTGTACCTACTAGTTTATAAAGAAATGGTTCTTCAAGAAAATACTGTTAAAAATGTACTTTCGAGTTACCTCTAGAGAGTACACTCTAGAGGTAACTCGAAAGTACATTTTTATCAGTTTCTAGTTGATAAATCTTTTTTTTTTTTTTTGTTTTTTAAATTAGATGGGCTTGCGTTTGGCCTCTGACCCGCCCATAAGGGGCGATGACGAAGCCTAAGATGAAACACGCTTACCCAGAAGAAACCTATTCACTCTGGCCTTGAAAGTACCTAGATTGTAAGCGTCAGGAAACACAGACGCCGGAAGCAAGTTCCACTCCCTTGCTGTACGCATTAAAAATGAGGATGCAAAACGCTGTGTCCGTATATTCGGTATGTCAACAACGTACGGGTGAAAATTTTCCCGGCGTCTTGTGGTTCGGTGTAAAAATGGGGATGGTGGAATAAGGTTGAACAATTCCTGCGCACACTCTCCAAAATATATCCTGTAGAAAACCGATAAGCCAGCAACCTTTCTTCGATGGTCAAGGCTCGTAAATCTGTCAGCAAGCACCAAACGGTGTGTTATGACAGCTGCATTTGAGAGCCAGTTTCCTTTAAGGTATTGCGTCTTCTTCGGCCACATCATAAAAAAGTGAAATATAAAGCCTTAATTAAACTATTGTGGTTGACATACCGAAAATGCGTTTTGCATCCTCAATTATAATGCGGACAGCAAGAGAGTGGAACTTGCTTCCGGCGTCTGTGTTTCCTGACTCTTACAATCTAGGGACTTTCAAGGCCAGAGTGAATAGGTTTCCTCTGTGTAAGTGTGCCATCTAAGGCTTGATCATCGTCCTTTATGGACGGGGTCAGTCAGTAGCCAAACGCAAGTCCAAAAAGTTGAAATTCTAAAATCCTAAAAGATCTAAATAAACTGCAAACGACAAATAACTTGTTTCTGATTCATCTCTATAAAATAATGAAGGTTGCAGAGGGTTCCTGACCCAGACATGCGAACCTTGCTCTGGGTAATTGAGCAAAGTACGCATTTGTGCAACGATGTAGTTACCTGCGCTTTGATCTTAATTATAATGTAATTTATAACGCCATAATTGCAATTTAGTAATTATATAGATTAGCTTTCAGCCCCGGGGTTTTTCGCCACACGTGATTTTTCGCCCTTAGGAGTTCAATTTTGTGTGTGTTAAAATCTTCCTTACTGAGTGCTACTTACATTTTAATGAGATATACATTTTATTCTAATTCTTTTACGGTTAACACCGTATCACTGCGAATCAACAAACAATCTTAAACGATAGTGATTTAATCATTATAGTATAATGGTTGTTTCATTGAGGTTTATGACCATTATAATGATCGACTATTAACATAGCTTGTGAGTTTTTCTTGATTTATTATTTACATTTCGACTAACATGATACAGCATGGGGTGATTCAAGAAGGCTTTGCAGAGATTTTAGCAGGGTCGGCAACGCGTGAGTCCATAGACTGCCGTAACCGCTTACCATCAGGCGGACCGTTTGCTTGTTTGCGTCCTAAGTATTATAAAAAAATATGTTTAAATTATGGCTGGAGTGACAAGCTCTACTTACAATAATAATATTATGTGTTGTACTATTATTTACTGTTACTGATTACCTTTTCGTTTTAGCTTAAGCTTAGTATGCCCTATTAAATACATATTCAATTTCAGGCATACTCAGAGCACACAATGAAACACTTCAATCACACACAAATACACAGAGGCGTATGTGTCACAGAGACGTGTAAACAGTATTATAATGCAAATAAAACAGAGGACCTAAGTAAGGTCCTTGAGGCATGCCTTAATGAATCTATATGGAGGAACTATGGAATCCAAGCAGAGTTAGCTGAAATACGGTATTGCAACAAAGAAGGCGAAAGTATAAGCTTAGATGTATATGATATAAGTGTAGCAGTGGTTTATTTAGTATTAATCGTGCTCAACATTGTCGGAAGCTTCTACGACATCAGAAAATTTGGGAAGGACGATACATCAGGTAATTTGAAATTATAAAGCTATTCTTGTTATTAATTACAAAGAAAATACTGATTAATTATGTTTTTATTAGCGTATAAAGTTTGTTTTATAAAATTTTTAGGGAATCCATATATACTAGCATTCTCAGTGCGACGGCATTGGGTCAGACTAACATCGTCAGGTGGTTCAGGGGAAGAGCCAAGATTAGAAAGACTGAGAGTTTTCCATGGAATGAGGTAAACATAATCCCCCTTATTACAAAACATGGTTTAAAGTAAAACCAGGTTTTAAAATAGCCTTGTCTCCTTTTGGTTTTGCTTTAAACCATGTTTTGTAATAAGGGGGAATGTGCTTAAAGTATATTCTTAATCATCTGATGTCAGAGCATATAATAAATATACTTCTTCAATTGAGGTTGTCCCATAGAAGATAAGTAGTTACTCCTGAAAGGACAATGCCACTTTTTCATACAAGACTCGGCCCGAACCGACAAAGATGAATCATATATCATAAAAAAGGAAAAAAAAATAGAATTTAATGGTATAATTAGTTTTCCATAAGAAGTACACCAAAAAAAGTTATAGTCCTTTAAAGATGACGAAATAATACTAATGCCTGGGTTCCCAGCGTGGGAGTAATTACCCCCGCGGTGGTAAAATAGCTATTCTGTCGGGTTAATACAGCTGGTAATAGATACCTAACGAATATTATAATCATATTTTAATAAATAATAATTCTGTTACGTGGTTTGCGCTGCCTGTACCCACACTCATTAAAAGTGTATAAATAAAAACAGCCATATAGTAGTGTGGATACTTAATATACGTACCTAAGTAATATATAATAACGGGAGGGCGGGCAGTTTCCCTGATAGGTCATGAGGGTATCAAGAAAAGGTTAGGAACCGCTGTACTAACGATAGCATGAAAACATAAAAAAAATATTACATCTCACAAATTATCTGCAAGCGATAATAGGTGTTGATAGTGACTTCGGATGCCGTGACGAAGGTCGTGGGTTCGATTCCTACAATAAGCTTGAGCTTTCGGTGAAGCAAAACATCGTGAGGAAACAATAACACGGTGGTAGGATACTTTGTAGTACCCGCCTAGCTGGCTACCACCCTTAAGTTGAGAATCTGTCGCCCAGCACCTCGATGTGATCCGGCAGCGAGCCAGTTCCTTCTAGGCTTTGTGTAATTACCGCTTTCGGCCCCATAATCACTTGCCATGGTGAGATTGTAGTCAAACATAAGCCTATTCAACATTAAAAAAAAACATGTATTTTTATAATCAAAATAATATAATAAACATTTTATAATACCATATGAAATAAAAAAACCATTCATATACTTTTCAACAATTTATTATTCTTTAAATATTACATCATCATATTTTATTAATAAATCATCTAAAAACTTGCTGGCAGGTCAGCAAAAAGTATTATTCTTATAGATAATGGCACTAAAAGTCTGTGTGAGCGCAACAAGGAAAAAAACATCGGGTCTGTGAGACTGATGCTCTTCCATACAGAGATAAAACTATAGTTGGCACTTCTTCAGCAAGATACGGAGAATATTCTGTTTCGACAGGTTGTGTTACTTGCTCAGACAATAAATATCCAGATGATGTGGATGGTTCTGTGTAATGTTCAGCCAAACCGTCACACCTCTGCCAACAAGGGTGACAAATCCGATCAGATGGATGTAGCTGCAAAAAAATATAAAATAAATTATTATATAATTAAATTGCAATAATAAGTATTGGAGAAACATAATTAAAAAATCTAATGTTGTATTTGCTAATCTCTAGAAAAGCTATGGTAGGTATTGAAAATACTGAAATTCCATGTAGATGAAGTTGTCTGCAATATACTAGTATATTTACTCGATAATTACATTAGAACAAGTGCACTGAAGTGATATACACGCATCAGCTTTAAGCTGCATAGTGTATTAACAATAATAATAATATAAGCAAGAGATAGTTACATACTCGCTTACTGTCTTGATAAGTTTAACATGGATACATACTGTGCGTGACATCTTCTCTGCAACAACTGCTCTTATACCTGTTATTCTTTCGGTATTGCTTGATGGGCTCTTGACCAATATAAAGATCTTCCACAGTGTAAACATAAGTTCCTGTACCCAACGGTATTGGTACATGATCCAGGTCTTTCAATCCATTGGTGTTGCAACCAATAAGCATTACCCATAACACTATCACTTGGTAGGTAACTGTAAAAAAATTATTAAATTATTATATCATACTAATATCATATTGTTAGTATAAAAACATATGTGTGCCAGGACCGTTGGCGTCTAATATAATCATGATAAGAATCATACTATATACTAATATTATAAAAGCGAAAGAGTTTGTTATTACTTTATCCTTCTTTCATGCAGCAACGGAGAAATGGATCAGCGTGATTTTTAGCACAGAGAAATATATAGGACCGGAGAGTGACATAGGCTACTTTTTAATCATTCGGGAACAGGTGAAACCGCGTTGCGAAAATTCGTAATATTATATTACTTACCATCAGTAAGAGCATTTTGTTGCCGGATCAGTTTCAGAATCTCTTCAGTCTCAGACTCTAATGAGTGTCGTCGCATCCGAAAGGTATTTACACCACAATTGATGCAGCGAACTATGTTCAGTAGAGTAGAGGTTCCATAGTCCATGAGAGTAAGCCAGGTCAATAAGTAGGCAGGTTCAAAAGTTCCAATGGGATAGCTGGGTCAGCGAAGTAATACAGGTTCAGGTTCAGTTTCAATAGCCAAGAAACACAAAACTCAAAAGAGAACACAGGAGGGTCAGGAATACTTCGCACTCGTAATAATACGTGGGAGAATTCTTTCGTTTGACATTTCAAGTCTTTTTTTTTTTTTTTTTTTTGGGATTTTATGGCCTGGTTACTAAGACCTTTAAGCCACGACTTTATTATTCCGGAACCACTTTTCAGATTTTGTATTTTCAGTTTTATAATTTTACCACCGTATTTTTAATGTATTTAAATATTGGTTTATAAGTTTTAATGTCTTTTAATAGTTCTTTAAGCGGCGGCGGGCGGGAAGAAAAATCACTATAATTATTTTGCCACACTTCACTTAGTTCACTCGCGAGTACCAATCTGTCAATAAGGAACTTTTGACAGCTGAATATAATGTGGTCCACTGTTCCTTCTTCAACTCCGCAAAATGTACAGACATTGCTTTGAATTATATTTAACTTTGCTAGGTGTGATGGTGCTTTATTATGTCCATAACGTAGTCGGTTTATGGTGGTAATAAAATCACGACTGGCTCTTTGCAGGCTATCATACCATGGCTTTACTGGTAAGTTTTCTTGAATGCTACCGTACCACCGTCCTTTCGTTTCTTGGTCTTTCTTCCACATTTGCTCCCATAACATACTTATAGCTAGCCTTACATTACTCAAATAATCAGTCATAGGTACATACATAGTATCGGAGACATCGAGTGCATTTACTCCTCCGTAAGCGGCTTTGTCGGCCATTTCATTTCCAGTGATTCCTCTATGAGAGGGCACCCACATAAATGAAATTAGTTTCCCTGTATGATAATATTTGTATAACAATTCTTTAATTATGTACAGAATGAAATTAGTTTTAAAGTGAATCTTTAAATAGCTCAATCCTCTTATAAAACTTAAAGAATCTGTTACAATTAGAAAATATTTACAATTATCTACATTTCCAATTTGCAGAAGAGCCTGATATACTGCATAGGCTTCTGCGGTGAATATTGTACAAACATTCTGCAAAAGAAAACTCTGAGAAGAATTTTTTTGAGGATCATACACAGCACAGCGCACATAATCCTTACCCTTACTACCATCTGTATATAAAGTGTAGTAATTATTTTCTGATAAAAATTGCAACATCTCTGAATTATTTGTAATTGAATCTATTACTGTAATTGGGTGCATTATGCTTTTGAACTGGGAAGAATAGCAGGGCCAAGGGCACTGTTTTTTGAGTTTATAGCTGTTGTTTTCAATTTCCAGAAAAATGTGATACAACATTGGGGAGTTACCAATAAGGAGGCTCTCACCAGTTGCTAAAGGACCTGACACATTGATTCTACAAGGTATAATCTTGTTAATAATTTGCATGTTATCAGAGTACAGTAGTTTAAGGCAATACCGTTCGGCAAGTAGGAGACGTCTCAAGATCAGTGGCATAATTTTAGTCTCTACTTCCATGGCCCTTATGGGAGTTGAGCACATTGCACCCGATATTATTCTCAGAGATTTATTCTGCAGGATATCTAATTTTTTGGCATGGTAGCTATTCATATATGCCAAAGAACTATAGTCAAAATGACTTCTCACAATAGCTTTATATAGAATAGACAATATTTTGGGGTCAGCACCCCATGACACTCCAGCCAGACATCTTATTATGTTAATAGCTCTTAAAGCATTTTTAGAAATATACCGAACATGTTCTTCGAAAGTCAGTTTTTGGTCTATGATGATTCCTAAGAATTTCTTTGAATGTACTCTGTTTATAGATTCTCCACAATACGAAATAACACTAGATGGATCATCATCACCAAAAATCATTAAACTGCTTTTTGTAGCATTGATCTTTAAACGTAATCTATCATTATAGTATAGACTCAACTGATTTAATGCTCTATTCATATTATCTATAGCAACTTGCAAGTTCTGACTGCTACTATACAAAACAATGTCATCTGCGAATTGCAAAATATTTACTTCACTAGTATTTACAAATTTACATATTTCACATGTGTACAAATTATAAAGTAATGGTGAAAGAGTGGCGCCTTGCATTGTGCCTTTCGATGCACTTCTAGGACCATGTAAGATGTTATTATACTTAACATATAAGGTTCTATCATTTAAATAATTATAGATCCACTGACATAGTAGACCAGGTATACCCACATCAGACATAATGTTGACCAAGATACCTGGGTCGACATTATCAAAAGCTCCTTGGACATCTAAAAATACACAAACAGTGTGTGATTTTAAATTATTTGCACGTTTCAGGTCTGAGATGAGTGACATGAAGCTGTCAGCGCAACTACGCCCACGACGGAAACCATACTGCACATGTGGGATGATACCATTAGCCTCTACAAACCAGTCCAGACGGACTTTAATCATATTTTCGAATAGTTTACCGAGACATGAGGACAAAGATATAGGACGATACGAACTGGACTGTTCTGGAGATTTATCAGGCTTCAGTATTGGGATAACACACTGTGTTTTCCATGATTCAGGGATAATTTGTTTGAGCCATAAAGCATTAAGAATGTCAAGAAAGAGGTGCTGAACAGATGTATGGAGTTCTTTAATTACAATATATGGAAAGTTATCTAGACCTGGACTTGAGTTACGCCTAGATTGTAGACTTGATGTGAATTCATTCCATGTAAATGGTTCCAATAAAAATTTTGAATTGCTATTATTATTGTTACTGTTAAAATAGTTGATTAAGTTACTAGTCTCTTTTAAACCACTATTATCAGACAGTTTATCTAAAAAGGTAGGTATGAACTCATCTTTATGGGATCTAATGCTAGACTTAACACCCTTAAAAATCTTAATCATGTTCCATATTTTGCTTATAGGGGTAGTTCTATTAAAAGTATTGCACAAATCATTCCATCCAGTTGACTTCTGCTCAGAAATGGTTCTCTTTTTTAATGCATCAAGTCTCTTATAATTTATATAGTTATCTATTGTAGAATCACTTCTGTACAGTTTCAAAGCATTATAGGATGCTATTACACTTTGTTCGCAAACCTCATTCCACCAAGGTGCTGGAGGTCTGCTAGCAAAGTGGGCAGACTTAGTGAACTTTGGAACAACTATTTGCATAAGGGACTCAAGACGTATACAAAAATCGGTATAGGAAGAGAGTGGGTCTACTTGATTAATTGTAAAATCGCCAAACGCATTTTTTGAAAGTTCATTATATTGGCGCCAATCAGCTCTTTTGTACAAAAATTTATCAATGGGAGGGTTAATTTGGTATTTTTGTATGGATAGGGATATTTCGGTTATAGTTGGATAATGGTAACTTCCCATACAATCATCATGCACAGACCACTCGCATAACGGTGCTAAGCATGCGCTAGCAAAGGTGACGTCAATGGCTGAAGCGTTGGTTCTAGGACGGTTCACTGTAGTGAAACTGCCATCATTTAAGATGCACAAATCACACTCATCTATAACATCATATAAATCTTGTCCGCGGCCCTTAGTAGATAGGCAACCAAATGCAATATGGTGAGCATTAAAATCACCACTTATAAAAATAGGTTTAGGTAGATCTCGAATTATATTGCGCAGTCTATGCAATCTTATGTGCCCACTGGAAGGAGGACAATATACGCAGAGTATAGTCACACTGCCACGCTCGGTAGATATTGACATAGCTATAGTTTGAATGTCCTCATAGAATGTTGTGTTTAAAATATTATATTTAGTCTCTGGTTTAATTAATATTGCTACACCATTGTGAGGATTCTTAGATGTTCTGGAATGGAGATTATAACCGGGGATTCTAAAATTGTGATGGTCTTTAAACCAAGTTTCATTAAGCAAGCATACATCAATATTTTGTTCTAGCATAAACTTAGTTAATAAGGGCTTTTTACTATTGGCACTTTGGATGTTAAACTGCGCAATCCGTAATTGGGACGTTTTAGGGGGACTTAAATCCATTATGGGGATAAATTTTTAACTAATATTTCTTCAATGAATAATGAAGTAATTGGGGTGGGATCAGACTTATTACCAATCTCTACCAATGTTTTTACTAGGGCCGCTCGTACTTCTTTATTAGCTATAACCTGGGCAATGAAGTCCATAGGGTGATCTTGTGGGTTCAGCGCCTGTGCAGCAGGCTTGTTATTAACATTTTTTTTAACATTTTTCTTTTCAGTATTTACTGGAATATTTACATTATTTACAGGGGGATTTACAAGTTGACTCTTAGACAATGGCAATGCAGGGTATTCGATCGACTTTGTTTGTGCGATACTCGCGTATGTTATTTTACTTTTCTTTTCTTCTATTTTTCTTAATTTAATGGGACATTCTCTTGCTATTGCTAGGTGTGGGCCTTGGCAATTAGCGCAACATATCTCTTTAGGTTTATCACAATCTTTGTAAAAGTGTTCACCAGAGCAGATCGAACACTTCTGTTTGCCATTACATATTTTAGCCGAGTGATTAAATTTCATACATTTGTAACATTGTTGCAGCGGTGGGATATATTCAAATACCCTGTATGAGAATAGATCATATTGTACATTGTCAGGTAAGATATTGGATAAGAAAGTGATACTGACTGTTTGCAGAGGAACTCTGTCCCGTCCTACTTTTTTTGTGAATCGTCTTATACAGATAATTTCGTAAATGGAACTCAACTTAGTGTATAAGTCCTTATTTGAGATATTTGCTGGGACAAATCTTATGATGCCAGTTTTTTCTATTTGGGTAGCCGGTATGTAAGCCTTTACGTTGTACTTTTCTAAGAATGCAGTGTTATTTAGAAAGTTGTTTGCTGTATTATATTGTTTGAACATAACTGCTATTTTATTTGCATTCAATCGCTGTATTGCCATCACACCTTTAACATCCGTCGTGAAAATATGATTGAGATATATAGGACTTTTGTTGCCCAATCTATCTTTGTGGTTGATATGCTCAACAAAAACTTTAAACTCTGTTTTATTTGAGTTTTCTGGATACTGTCTTTTATAATTAGGTTTAAAATAAGGCACATAAAGTACATCAGAACGCTCACCGCCACCGCTATCATCATTCACTTCATCAGTCCGAAGCCGCTTGGAGGAGTTGGGCGGGTTGTCCCCGCCCCCCTCATTCCCATCCATTTTATTTTTTTGGTATTAATTAAAAGTGAATTTATTCTTTTACACAATAAAAAAAAAATTACAAAATGTAATTTCAAATTTTTCCGCGTGCGCTTTTTTCAATTTCCCGCCAAGGAATCACATTTCAAGTCTGTACGTCAAAAGTGCTGCCAGCACTATAATAATATAATAAAAATCGATCACTCAAAACGTAATCGATGATCGAAATAAATGATTTTTAATTGATTACACATAATTTTTCAAAAGAAAACGAAACACAAATATACGATAACATACGAACCCCTATTTATAATTAATTTTAGCTAAGACTGATACGTAGTAAGTTAACGTGTGCGGCTTTAAAATGTTAATTTTTATCGATTTTCAGGCGCAATATAGTATCGATATGATTTTATTATTGTAATGGCAACATTTTTCATAGCGATGGACGATATGGAATGTGTTGATAAAATAAATTACTATTTAGATAGCTGTTTTAATGGTGTACTTCTACAGATTTTATTTATATGGTATAATTCCTGCTGTTACGTATTAAGAATTATCAATTTAACAGAAAGTCCGTCGGAAGCTATATGATTCGGGCCGAATCGTGGCATTGTCCTTTCCAATCTCTCCGTGTTTGAAATTTACACATGCACTATAAAATGAATTCATTACCCTTTTTAGATATGCCATGGTAGGGTAACAACTATTTCATCTTAGGTTTTGAATGTACCATAGAGAATTTGTTTCTTATGAGTCGAGATGCCTCTGTTAAAATTAATAGATTAAAATCATCATCATCAGCTGCTCATCCCATGAGTCTAGTTTTTCGTGAGTCGAGCTGCACATGCCCTTTTCAATTCCGTCTATCTATCTGCTTGACACCCGTTTATAATAATATCATATCAGTTATAACTTTTAGCAGATCAAGATCTCCACTCCATTTCGACTATGAGGTTGATGGTGCGAGGATGAAACGCGTTGTCACAGTTAGGGATCTTGGGGTTAGTCTCGATACCGATTTGACATTTAGAAATCATATAATACAAGTCTGCAAAAGGGCTTACAGGAATTTAGGTTTTGTGTTGCGTCGAGCTGAGGGCTTTAAAAATATAAAAGCAATATCGGCTCTTTACGATGCTCTTATTAGAAGCCAGCTAGAAAGTAATGCCGTTGTGTGGGCTCCACATGAGACAAAGTACAGCCTCATGTTGGAGCGCATACAAAATAAATATACGAGGTACCTGTACATAAAGCTATATGGGGTTTACCCTTTCTATCCGTTGATGTATCCAACTCTGTTCGTTTTGGGCATGGTTGGATACAACAAATTGGAAACAAGAAGGGAGTTGGCGCTCGCATATTATATGATGAGAGTACTCCGAGGCATCATCTCGAATCCGAACATATTGGAGCTGATGCGGTTATCTGTGCCGGACGGGTATGTGGCGCGGCGGCGGCGGCCGCGACTGTTTGTGGTCCCCCGCGCGAGGACTAATTTATTAGCAAACACGCCACTAACAAGAACGTTGCATACACTAAATCTGGTTGCCGAGAAAATTGACCTGTTCTCATGTTCAGTCAATGAATTTAGAAATTCATTGTTGAGCATAACATGTATATAATATTTTAATTCGTATTTTTGTTTATTTTTAACTTACACTATTGTATTAGGTAAACCTGTAATGATAGCTGTAATTTGTGTAAAATATATAAATAAATAAATAAATAAATCATAAAAATACTCATTCTTGTTTTCAGAACAATGACTATGGCGTGTGTTTTCTTCTCGCACACAGTCCTTACGATGGCATTTTCTTATGTCGACAATCCTTTGTATATTGAAAAGGTAGTATACTATTGGCAATAATACAATAGATTCTATTAGCAGTAGGTACTTAGAATAGTCAATTAATTACTTTGTTTTGTTTTTCAGTCTTATGAGGATCCAATAAAGCAGATCTTATTCAACGGGAACTTGGTCATCCTCTCGTTTTTCACCATGTCAAGCTTCCTCCTCGCTTATAATTTTGAACTTTATGCTGAGAAGCATAAAGTTCATTGGATTCAATGGCCAAAGGGTATTCTGCTGAGATGGCTAAGGTAAGGACCTATTTTGCAAAGGATTTAAATTGGAGCTAGTCAATTTCAATCGACCACTGTATGCTACTAAGTTGTCAATTGTCTTCTACCTGTCATCTGTTTCCGATTGTTGCTTATTACAGTTATAGTTTGAACTCCTATTTTAGAAATCAGACGTAAACTAATAGTGAAATATTTTCTTTGGCTTATTGATTGATCAAAACTTTGTTAAACTGTAGCTCTATCGTATCTTTTTGAATGTTTCAGGTTAACTCCAACATACGCTCTAGTCTTGGCCACAATAATGACCTGGATGAGGTTTACTGGCAGCGGTCCCATGTGGCAGCTTGTGGTGGAGAGTGAAGCCGTGGCGTGCAGGCAGTGGTGGTGGGCACATTTACTATACATCAACAACTATATGTACGACGATTCATATTGTGCGCTGCAAACCTGGTAAATATTCAGGCTGGTCTGCTTGAGTCTGCTATTTACTAATTAAATATTGATAGAGTTTGGTACTTCATAGTTTTATCGCTTGAACACGCAATTATTGCTAGTGAGATGAATGTAAATGTTTTCTGACGAATCTATGCTCGTTTTGAAAAGAGTAAACGCTGAGTTTATTGCCGACTCTTCTCAGTAATGCACCCTTCTTAACTCAAAGGTCTTTTGATATTTTTTTTTGGATTTTGATTCGTTGACTTTTTTCGTTGTCGAATTTTAGCTTAAAACTTCGAATCAGCAATTCAGCACCCTAATAAATAGGTGGATTCACTACTAAGACAACTGAGAAATGCACAACAATATTAAGTATAAATTGGCAGAAGGGACTTGACAAAAGCTCCGTCCTAAAAAATGTAAGATCCAATAATGAAGTTCAATTCCCATACGGCAAAAATGTACGTGCGTATGTTGTGCTGTCGTCCTGTTTCCAGAACTATACTTTTGACGTGACTGCTTGAAGACGTGATATGTGTGAATTCTTTTTTCAGGTATCTAGCAGCGGACACTCAGCTATTCTGCCTCGGCCTTTTAATTTGTGTGGCCTTGCGAGGATCGAGAGCTAGGATTGTGGTGCTAGTTCTGCTGTTTGTGATAGCATTAATAACGCCTGCTGCTCACACCTACTTCGACGATTTGGATGCCGTTGTTATACAGACACCAGAGTGAGTATCTAATAATCTGATTTTTCACGTAAAATTAAGACAATTCTGATTTAGCCCATACGTTATTATTCAGATCATTGCGCTCGTTATACGCTGTGGAGAACACCTTCCGGTTATTATACATTAGAAGCCACACGAACCTGTCCTCCTGTGTGCTGGGCATGGCTGGTGGCTTTCTCACCTACCACTGGCAGAATAAGGGCAACGATTTGAACAAGATGAAGGTATGTAACATATTCAAGAGCCAGTGGGTCATTTAGAATAGTTGAACCACATGTATGCATTTCTTCAAGGTTCTTTATATAACATTTATTTTCCTTTATTGCAAATACAAGTAAAAAACGGAACGTATTTTTTTTTATATTTTCGTAGTATTATTTATTATTTACAAATATATACATCATAGGACAGATTTTTAAACTGTCTTATAAATCATATGATTTCTCCATTTATCTCTTTCTCTTTACCAAATGTTATTTCAGAACCATCGTTGGGTGTACTGGCTGGCCTTTCCCCTGGGAGTGGCAGTGATTCTTTCTGGAGGGTTGTTTTACGGCGACGCTGGTAGGCCTTCCACGGCGTTGAGGGTTCTCTACGCTACCTTCTACAAGCCTATCTTCCAGTTGCTGGTGCTTACCCTAATCATTGGCACTGTATTCAAGTTTGATTGTAAGTTTTTAATTATATTTACTATTATATTACCTTTAGAATATTTGATGAAATGATTCTGTTCGATGAAGTTGTTCTTACAGTAAGGCCTGTTTGTAATTATTAACTTTCAAAAAATCAAGGATTGATCGAATATCAATTTCGGGCGTAGGCTGCTGTCAGCGCCGAACGTCAAAATTCACGTCACATCTTGTGAGTCGACATAAGCTTTTTCCAAATGGCTTTAGCGGATTCCGCGTCTATGATATGGTATCCCCTTATTCTATTATTTGCAGCTGTGTACCGCGGCGTGCTGGAGTGGCGCGGCTTCTCGTGGATGGGGCGCGTGTCGTACAGCGCGTTCCTGCTGCACACGCTCATCCAGAGGGGGTTCGCCGGCTCGCAGGCTGCGCCCATACACATGTCCGACTACAATGTGGTAACAGCTAAATTATTGCTGACTTCAAGATAACAAAAAAAACTTTATGGTGTATCTGTTTCAAGTACTTTAGAGTTGATCCTACAAAAAGCAGCTAAAAGCTGATTCTATTTCTGAGAGTGTGTACAGATTTGGAAGTCTTTAGTAAATCATTCCACTCGCAAACAAAAGATTTAAATAACAAATAAACAATAGATTTGGTTTTACTACTAAAGTAGCAAACAGGGATAGGATATACGGCTCGCTTGAGGGTGTTGCCGAACTATAGAACATTCACAACTTTGTTGAAGAACCCCATGTTCTACGCCCTTAGCAAAATCAAACAATGATGATTGATAAGGCTCCAGCTAAAGGTACCCTCGTTTCAGATGTTAATTCTATCAGCGACAATGTTCATGGCGTACATCGGCGGGGTGGGGCTGTGGCTGTGCGTGGAGGCGCCGGCTGCGGCCCTCACCCGCGCGCTGCTCACCCCGCCCCGCAACACTGCCGCGGGGGAGGGGCGGGGGCGGGGGCAGGAGAAGGGGGAGGGGGAACCTCATGTTGAACGGACCAAAGTGTAGGAGCTGTGCATCTTTTGTAAGAGGGAAAGGAATTGTAAATACGTTAGGTTTAAAGTGAAACTTTGATTTTTTGACGGCTTTTGTAAATAAAAAAGTTATTGAGAACCTCGTACTTTTTTTATACCGTAGCGAATGAGCATACGACCCTTCTAATGGTAAGCGGTCACCGTAACCTATAGACGTTTACAAATACCGCGTTGCCGACCCTGCAAAAATCTCTTCAAACCACTTGTCGCGGAGCTCATTCCACAGCCTGAGCGTCCGCGGTAGGAAGCTCACCGAAACCGCACAGTACGAAAACATTTCGATTACAATGTGTAAGGATGGACTCCTCGTCTGGACGGAGTGTATAACCACTCCATCGGTTTATGTTTAATATTTTTCTCGCATAAGAAAGAGAGCCATTTTGACTCCCAAAAACGACCAAGCTGCTTCGATCAACGAAATGTTGACAAATTGGTGTAAAATTCATAATTCTGTTGCCTCCACGGTTTTCATTATACAAGATGCTGTTTTTTTTTTGTACAACTTAGTCAATAAACAACCATAAGGCCCGCCTGATGGTAAGCGGTTACCGTAGCCATATAGACGCTTATAACACACGAAGCATCACTCACGCGATATCGACCTTTCCCCCACCCCTTATGAGCTCTGGCGCCCTTACTCACGCGCAGGAACACGACATAAAGTTATTCGGCTGCGGTATTCTGTAAGGTGGAGGTACTTCCCCAGTCGAGCTGCTCTTTGAGCGAATAAACGCTATGCTCCCTTTAAAATCTAAATCCCTTTTTTGTTTAGTTGAGTGAGTTGTTGTATGACTTTCGTAACTATTATCTATTCTGTGCTATTGCTGTAGATATCCGTGGACAAGAGGCTGGCGCGGAGGCAATTTGGCTGCAATCTTCTGTAAATGATCCCAATTTTGAACGGGAGAACCCATAAAGCCCTACCTGTCTTACATAAGTATACAGTTGCCATCCGTCCGGGTTTCCCCGGATTTGTCCTAGTTTAGAGGGCGTCCGGGGAGCGTCCGGGAGGGGTTTCATTTGTAGTCCGGGTTTACAAATGTCCGGGTGTTTTGTAACATTTAAAATGATAATAAAATATGACTAAAAATATAAATTTAATTTAAATGTCTTTGAAAATAAATAAAAAGTTGATTTATGTTTTTTTTACTGTTTTTTTAAAAAATCTGACTTTAAAAAAATCAGTTGATATGTCCAAAATCCGGGGTTTTCACGCGTCTTGTCCTGTTTGGTAAGTTTTAGAGATGGCAACCCTACATAAGTAGGTAGTGTAAAAAAACGTTTTTATATTTTTCATATTATGTTAGTTTAAAAGATTACAAGTGACGTCTAAGGTCGGGTTCAACTAAAGTTAATGATTAATAATTTATTTGTCAAGTTACAAATAAATCCCACCAAAAACATTTTCATGTAAAATGTTGCCAAAACGGGACCATATGGCTCGCACTGTCAAAAAGTTATCAGATCTCATGTAGAGCCAAGCTTATAACTCTACACGCCCTAACTCCGACAGAGAAAGAAACACAGCAAGGCTTTTTTTGTTTCTTTTAAAATTACAGCTTTTGTTCAAAATTTAAGGCTTAATTTAATTAAACGTTCAATTCATATTTGAATTTAAGATTTTTTGGAAGGTTTATTCAAATTTCATTGGCTTTCATAACTCCTAGAATATTTACAACAAAGAAAACACTATAATATAGAAAACTTCTTCGAGCATGGATGCGGCTACCTTCATCTACTATCATCGTAGAAGTTAAATTAACTTTGTCTTTAAATATTGTCATGGGCGTGAATTATGCATGAATGCAAATTAATCGGACACGCAGCGTTTTTTAAAAAGTTTAAGCATAATATGATATTGTAAATTAAGAACTTTTGTCGACAACAGTAGGTACGTAGCATAGAAATAGATAGCATCATACCTTCTAAGGTGTTCCCTTTTTAGTGCGTGTGACGTCTTTGCAAGCGATACACCTGATGGTAAGCTGTCATCGTACCCTATTGATGCTTGCAACACCAGGAAGTGCTGAGTACACCATTCCAAAGTTCAAGTGCGTGAACTTAACACTAGCTACGTTGAATTTTACCATACTATTAATTACCTTCACAGATAAACAATCGAAAAAATATGAATATTATGATGTATTTTTTTCTCCGATAGTTAGGTATAGAATTCAAGGACAGCGTTGTTCAATTTTATTTTTCATCTCTCGTACTATGAAAGGAGATCAAGAGTTTCTAAGAAGCGGGATGTAAATTAATGACGTCCCTAGGAAGGTAAAGTAAAAAAAACCTAAGTATACTATAATTTACTGTATGTAACAAAGCGGGATGTAACTTAATTACGTCCCTAGGGAGATAAAGTAAAAAAATACCTAAGTATACTGTAATTTACTGTATGTAACAAAGCGGGATATAACTTAATTACGTCCCTAGGGAGATAAAGTAAAAAAAACCTAAGTATACTGTAATTTACTGTATGTAACAAAGCGGGATATAACTTAATTACGTCCCTAGGGAGATAAAGTAAAAAAAAAACTTAAGTATACTGTAATTTATTGTATGTAACAAAGCGGGATGTAACTTAATTACGTTCCTAGGGAGATAAAGTAAAAAAATACCTAAGTATACTGTAATTTACTGTATGTAACAAAGCGGGATATAACTTAATTACGTCCCTAGGGAGATAAAGTAAAAAAAACCTAAGTATACTGTAATTTACTGTATGTAACAAAGCGGGATATAACTTAATTACGTCCCTAGGGAGATAAAGTAAAAAAAACCTTAAGTATACTGTAATTTACTGTATGTAACAAAGCGGGATATAACTTAATTACGTTCCTAGGGAGATAAAGTAAAAAAAAAAACTAAGTATACTGTAATTTACTGTATGTAACAAAGCCGGATGTAACTTAATTACGTCCCTAGGGAGATAAAGTAAAAAAATACCTAAGTATACTGTAATTTACTGTATGTAACAAAGCGGGATGTAACTTAATTACGTTCCTAGGGAGATAAAGTAAAAAAAAAACCCAAGTACACTGTAATTTACTGTATGTAACAAAGCGGGATGTAACTTAATTACGTTCCTAGGGAGATAAAGTAAAAAAAAAACCCAAGTATACTGTAATTTACTGTATGTAACAAAGCGGGATATAACTTAATTACGTCCCTAGGGACATAAAGTAAAAAAAAACCCTAAGTATACTGTAATTTACTGTATGTAACAAAGCGGGATATAACTTAATTACGTCCCTAGGGAGATAAAGTAAAAAAAAACCTAAGTATACTGTAATTTACTGTATGTAACAAAGCGGGATGTAACTTAATTACGTCCCTAGGGAGATAAAGTAAAAAAAAACCTAAGTATACTGTAATTTACTGTATGTAACAAAGCGGGATGTAACTTAATTACGTCCCTAGGGAGATAAAGTAAAAAAAACCTAAGTATACTGTAATTTACTGTATGTAACAATACTAAGCAATGGTCGTAACCTATAAAGGCACACTTAGATAAAAATAATTTTATAATTATGATATTTTTTTTAACAATTTAATTAAAATTTAATTTTATTGTTTTTTTTTTTTAATTAAATAAAATTTTATTTAAATAACAATAATAATCATTGTTATTTAGAGACATGAGTATACATTATTTATTATTTTACTTTAAAAAATAAAAGCCCTATACCTAGTAGTTCGAAAACAAAACGAGAAAGCGCAGCGAGTTTATTGTAAATATTTCAAAATACATCTTTTTTTTATACTACTTAGGTAGCAAACAAGCATACGGCCCGCCTGATGGTAAGCGGTTATCGTAGCCTATGGACGCTTGCAACACCAGGGGAGTCTCTCGCGCGTTGCCGATCCAGCAGAAATCTCTTCACACCTTTTTTGAAGTACCTACAACGATTTTACCAAATGGCGAACTGAAAATAAAGTAAATCTTTCTCAGAAATTGTGTTTCTTATGCATTGAGCTATTATTACTACATATAGAGAAGCTATCATAACCAAAGGCTATGTCCCATTTTTTTAGAGTCATCTAAAGTTCTCTTTAGTGCTGAAACAATAATTAGTCGTCTAAGCAGATAGTAGAAACACGTAGCGCTAGCTTTTAGGAGTATTGTTCTCGCAAACACCGTGGATTTTCACGGCGTTTACGCCTTTCGTTCATCGCTCTATAACCACAAGTGTGGCCAGATGACCACACTTGAACGGAACATAGTTGTGATGTGTGGCGTCTTCTCTATACGTAGTAATAATAGCTCAATGTTCTTATGTATTTTATTTAGCTATTTATCCAAGCAACTTCAACTTTCTTCGATGTCCAGGAGACTCAAATTTCATAAAATATACATAATGTCATGAATATTCCTGGCAAACGTCTGTCATTATCATTCAACAATTGCCCTAATCTTACAAAAATCACACTCGTGCGTTTGTACCGTATACATATACCTTGGATAACAATCTTCTATGTTTCTCTACTCTTATTATAAGAGTACTTGCTATAGTACCCGCCTAATAACATAATAATACCGCCTCGTGTGTAATGACCAACCTAGCACACGTATCTTAATGTACTATTACGTGTGCGTATGTTTATTTTTTGACACGACAATTTATCCGGAAAACTGGAATTCATATTGCACAAGTTAGCGATTGAATACACACAATTTACACACAATTGAAATTATTTCGCGTAGTAGCTTTATTATCTTGAGTTAAAAGATTTCACAGTAAACAGTTAACTCTATGCTGAGTACGTAGACGTGTGATAAACAATAGGCTTTTATTTAAATAATTAATAATAATAATAATTATTCGTTTATGTTAATGAATATTTGCTAATATGGAAAAACGTTTTATATTTATTTTATTAATAGTTAAGTTTTTACATCAATGTTCGGGAGTTATATACAATTTAAATGGTAAGTAAATTTGAAAAAACTATGTTTTCAAATTAATCCAATATTTTTGGTACCTAATTTGGTTAATCCTATCCATAACATAAGCTATCTGCGTGCCTGATTTCATCAACCATGAGCTCTCGTGTGATGTGAAGACTTCACATCATATTGGTCGAACATGTTTTGTGTCGTCGTTTTTTTGAACCCTCAAAACTGGAGTTTGGATTATACCAGATAAACAAAATTCTCGGGATATGATGCTAGTAAGTTAAGATGATAAGTTTCAATAACATACTCGTAGCTCTTATACTTTAGATTTTATTGATATCTAAAAAATCCCGATTTCGTCACTGACTCACTGATGATTATCAAAACTCTTACCCCCTTATTCATAATTGCTTTTTAACTAAATCAGTGTAATAGTGTCCTCCGTCTCACTCTTTCGATCACCAAATGTCACGTGTCAGATAAAGACTTTAGAATGTTAGCTAATCAACGTTTGATAACTTTAGTATGAATAAGGGGGTTAGGGTACTTCCCGAAGTCCTAGAAAGCTGAAATTTGTTATGTAAGCTTGTATTAGTACACAAACGTATTTGGCAAACATAGATTGTCCAAAAATATTTAAAAAATGTAACCTTGCTGAGTTTCTTGCCGGATTCTTCTCAGTTGAAGGCCGAGTTCCGAACCGATGGTAACTTCAGTAAATGTGACTTTCATAAGTGCCCTTCTGGGGCCTAAATTGAATAAATGGCTTTGACTTTGGCTTTGAAACAACAAAAACATTCTAAAACTTAGAACATTTACACCCACAAAAAAAATACGCGTTTGTGAAGTTAGGGCTTGTAGAGTTAGGGCATGTAGAGTTAGGGCATGTAGAGTCATAAGCTTGGCTCTACATGAGATCTGATAACTTTTTGACAGTGCGAGCCATATGGTCACGTCTTGGCAACATTTTACATGAAAATATTTTTGGTGGTATTAAGTTTTCCTTCACGTGTTGAAAAACGTGTCGTATGACACGCGTGTGCATTGATCATTACACTCTCGGCTTACTTATCGCGTTCGCCTGCGGCTTACCGCCTCGTCTGTAATGATCAACTCTGCACAAATGTACCACAATGTACTAACTCAGAGTATATAAATACTACGTAGTACTGATGGTACTAATAACACGTGTATAAGAAAACGGCACTTATTGCGCGTTCATCCGAGTAAAATAAAAAAGTAATTTAAAAAAAAAAACGAGTTCGTAATACCTCAGATTATATAAATACTACGTACAAGTAATACACTAAAAAGTATGAAATAACTCTAATCTGACACTGATGTGAAGTCAGCGAAAGAGCAACCGTAGCTTTTTTTTTCTAATTCGATTAAAAATACTACTTTTTTAAATGGAAATACGTGTTATAAGTGCGGGTTTTTTTACACGCAATGCTATAATAGGTTTTTTACATTCTCAGGTCATCTGGTTTATAAATGGGGTCTCTATTTTTTGCATGTAGAAATCAGTAGCAAATTATACCTACCCGTTTTCTTTTTCAGAAACTGAATACAATCGAATGCCTCCGCTATACAGCCTGGACGCCTACTCCTCATGCTTGCTGGAGCCTGGTGGAACGTACTGCCTGGTGGATGTGAATCTGTTCAGTAATGGCCAGTCTGAACTTATGCATATTATACGTGTAAGTAAGAGAGGGAATCTATTTGTGAGCCATTTTTTCCCCTCAAAATCAAAATCAAAATCAAAAAGTCATTTATTCAGTTTAGGCCCTAGTAAGGCACTTATGAACGTTACATTGGTAGGTACATACAGTTGAATTTACCACTGGTTCGGAATACACTTAAACTGAGAAGACTCCGGCAAGAAACTCAGCAAGGTTTTTTTTTGTGGAAGATCTTTTAATATTACAGCATTTTTTTTTCTTTTACAATATATAAGGTGTAACGGAAAGGGTATATACATCCGAAGGGGGTGAAGACTACATCAGGTACAGACTCTCTATAAAAATTTTCAGCTCAAAATACATAACTAAAAAATTCAAACCAAATTTTTTAATTCAAGTTTTTTGAATTAAAATCATAACCAATATGTCACCGGTCAATGAGGGTCATTGTCATTTTGCGTCCCTTACTAATATTAATATAAATTTTTATCTTCCGCGATCTGTGCACCTCGTACCAAAAAAGTGGATTACTGTAATGTATATACAGTTTCCGTTACACCCTGTATACATTATTATTTTATGCTTATTCGTACAATTGTCACTTAGCCAGGGGGATGCAAGTGCAGAGAGAAGCTACTACAACCATATATTCTTGTCTTCCACGTAATGAGCCACCTTATAGTAGGCTTTGTCAATTAACCTCTGCTTTATGAAATCTTTGAATTTATCATAAGACATTTTAGTTACTTCGAGTGGGATTTTATTATAGAATCGAACGCAATTTCCGAGAAAAGACTTATTAGCTTTAGATAACCTGAATTTAGGTGTAGATGTGGTGTAGATTGTAGTGACCACGTACATAATGAAGTTCACACGCCGATATATAGACGGCGCCTCAAAATCCTGCGTCGCGCTTACAAAGTTTTCTTGGCGATCTACATAATATACAACTGTCCAACATGTCCAGTTTCTCACCCCATCTGTGCCGGAGTCCCCCAGGGCTCGGTACTCTCCCCCTTATTGTTCCTATTATATACGAGCGATATCCCCATTAGTAGTCAAGTACAGCTAGCTCTGTTTGCGGACGATACCGCCATCTACTGTACTGGCAGAACCATCAATGCCATTGTGTCCAAACTCCAATCCGCAGCAGACGCCCTAGGCGCCTGGTGTAGGAAATGGAGGATTGAGATAAATCCCACCAAAAGTCAGGCGGTCCTATTCTATAGGACTGGCCGACGTAAAATCCCCCCTACCGTATAGTCAGTCACCATGTTTGGCGAACCGATCCCTTGGGAGAGGCAAGCCAAATATCTAGGTGTCACCCTCGATGATCGATTGACCTTCGGGCCCCACATTAAAAAGGTGCGCTCGCGCGCCTTTTTCTTGATGGGACGCCTTCACTTCCTTATAAATAGCAGGTCTAAGCTTGCGTTAAATCACAAGATTAGACTCTATACTGCTTGCATTCGCCCCATTTTCACCTATGCATGCGCTGTGTTCGCACACGTATCGCAGAGGCGGATCCATAGCCTTCAAGTCATCCAAAATCGTTTCATTCGCAAGGCCACGGGTGCCCCGTGGTTCATGCGCAATGAAAACCTCCACCTCGACTTGGGCCTTCCCACGGTCCGTCAATTTATGAAACGCGCCTCACGCAAATTCTTTGACACCGCGGTCAATCATTCGAATCCATTAATAGTCAAGGCGGCTACTTACATGCCATCCCTTATATCCAACGTCCGCCGGCCGAGGCATGTCCTCATCGAGCCCGATGACCCTATCACCTTAGCTCAGCTCGCAGCTTCCGAAGCTCGTACAAATACAAATACAGATGCGAATCGCGGTGACCGTTCACCTCGTTACCGACCTCGTCGTCGAGGTCACGCGCCGCGACCCTCTACTCAGTCTCGTCCCCTTGTTGTTGCTCGACAAGCGGCCCGAGCCGCCAATAATAATCCGCTCCCCTCTAATTAGTCGTAACTCGTTCTAATACAGAAGAAGTCCGTCCCCTCCCCTCGGTAACAGCCCTGAGCCGAGGCTCGGCCCCAACTGGGTTAAACTAAACCGGTTGAGAGCTTGCTCGCCGAACTTGTCCGCGTAAGGGTACTTAGGCTAAATTTTGGGCCAGTACCTTCATGTCCATTAAAAAAAAAAAAAAAAACATGTACAGTTTGTACCTACCATAATATCATAAGATTGATTTAGTTAGGCTGGCATTAGATTTTTACCGTGAAAATGAAGCTATCCTATCTATACATACCTCGCTACACATCTCTGGTGGACATGCAGCCTTATGCGAGTTCCCTGTCCGCTCGAAACAGTTTCAAAAGAAGAACATTGTGCCCCATTTTTGCACAGATTTTGAAACGTGAAGTACATACACTCGCGGCATCTATTTAGATGTATATCTGTGCTGGCCACTTTAACTTTTCTTACTCGTAGATAGGGGAGTCTACTTTGTGGTCGCATCATTATACCGAATCTGACATGTGTGTTTATAATATCATTTACTTTTTACGAAATGGTAAGGGCTAAAGTGGCCGTTTTACATGAGTTACGTGTACCCCGCACCATACAGCTAAGAGGCTAATGCCCGTTTTCACCAACATCCCCTAAGTTTAAGGGATCCCCTAAGCAAGCTTAGAGGACCATTAGGGGATGGTTTCTGTTTCACCAACAGTTAGGGGTCACCTAAACGATAAAAGGTCCCCTAAATTTAGGTGGCCGAAATTCGGCCTCTTAAACCGGCACATACGTAAGTGATCTCTCAATCAACGAAGTTGGATAGTAATTTATACGAAATTTTTGTAAATTTTGAAATGTTTTCTACTATATTCGACGTAAATAAAAGCCGTAGATCAAAAATATATCGTAGATGACCAAATTACTTCAATAGTTGTAATATGTAAATGAACCTACCTAGTTATTCAATATAAAATGTTCTTTTGTTTTTATATGGGAATAAATGGTATATTATTTATTATGATGATACTTTTTATTTACATGTTATAAAAAAGATAGTTTTAAGATCCATTAAAGCTATATTTTTTATAAAATTTAAATAAAATCAAAAATAATATTATAAAAAACCTAACCCTATAAACAAATACGAATATTATTTTTATTAGGTATGTGTTTCCCGTTGAATAATATTGGATAGGTAGAGACTTCGTATCCAAGCTTCATTCTTGGCTTAATTGGTGGAACCATCTGTTCTTTTATTTCAAATAATGTTTCTGTAGACAAACACCAATTTCACCAACTTATGTCCTTCTCATTCATTGTGAAATTGTGGCTACGCTTCCTCTTTTCTGTCATTTTATTATAGGTACCGAACTTAACAAGATTGACTAATTAACCTCTAGATTTAGTTATTAATAATAAATTGATTTAATCCATATTTAATCAGGTAATTTACAGCCATTGCTATCAAAATAACACAAAATCTTATAAAATACATACATAAATAATCACAATAATATTAATAAAATATAAATCAAATAATCAAACAATTTTTAAAAAACATTACATTATTAAAGCATTCTCTTCACCAATAATGTTAATGAATGAATTCATTTTATCACGAAAAAATCGGTAAATCAACACTCAACGCAAAACAAAACTACCATCTAAGTAATCTCACCAAAGTCTCACGAAAGAAAGAAGTGTCAAATTACAAATATGACCATAGATAATACATGAGGTTTCGTAATGTACACACAGAGTAACTATGAATGAAAAAATGAAATAAATTAAAAATATGAAAGAAATAACATTTAATATTGCTATCAAAACAAAATTTATTCATAAATGTGTCCATATAAGTGTATACTTTAGAGAATTTCATAAAAAACAACGACGAATGTTTCAACGTATCGATAAGTTCAAAGATGAATCAGTCACTATTATAGAAAACAAAACGTCACATAGTTAAGTGTCCCCTACTTAGATGTTAAAAATGATGGTGAAACGAAATTTTATTTAGGGGCTAGTTTAGCTTTTCGGCAAAGAATCCCATACGTAGGTGATAGTTTAGGGGATGTTGGTGAAAACGGGCATAAAACTGTCAAAGAAGCCGCGCGGCTTTTTTTTTTCCCTCGGAATATTTTTCTAATATTATTTTTTGATTTTATTCCAACATATTGAATTTCAGGAATACTCGGAGCACACAATGAAACACTTCAATCACACACAAATACACAGAGGCGTATGTGTCACAGAGACGTGTAAACAGTATTATAATGCAAATAAAACAGAGGACCTAAGTAAGGTCCTTGAGGCATGCCTCAATGAATCTATATGGAGAAACTATGGAATCCAAGCAGAGTTAGCTGAAATACGGTATTGCAACAAAGAAGGCGAAAGTATAAGCTTAGATGTATATGATATAAGTGTAGCAGTGGTTTATTTAGTATTAATCGTGCTCAACACTGTCGGAACCTTCTACGACATCAGAAACTTTGGGAAGGACGATAAATCAGGTAATTTGAAATTAGAAAGCTATCCTTGCTTTTAAATACAAAGAAAAGACTGATCAATTATGTTTTTATTAGCGTAAAAAAATTGTTTTATTTTATTTGACAGGAAATCCATATTTACTAGCATTCTCAGTGCGTCGGCATTGGGCTAGACTAACATCGTCTGGTGCTTCAGGGGATGAGCCAAGATTAGAAAGACTGAGAGTATTCCATGGAATGAGGTAAACATTATGTGCTTATAGTATGATTAACCATCCGAGGTCATACCATATACACTTCTTCTCACGAGGTCGACTCATAGTACGTTTCTCATTACTTCCGAAATTATCCAATCGCTCTGTTTTTGTAATTTACACATGCCACATACAATGAATTCATTACCCTTTTAGGGTAACGACTATTTCACCTTAGGTTTTGAATGTACTTTAGAACATTTGTTTTCGTATGAGACGACATGCCCCGTTAAATTTATAAATATAAATGATTAATTAGGATTCTCATCTCATGAGTCGACTTGCCTAAGCCCCTATTAATTTCTTCTATCTATCTGCTCGACGTCTCGTTTATACATCTTTTCCTTATCAAAATCAAAAATCATTTATTCCGTTTAGGCCCTGATAAGGCACTTATGAACGTTAATTTGTTAGATAGTACCCAATTAATATGGCTTACCGATGTACGTGAGCAGAAGATACATTTTCAAAGCGCGGGAAACGCTATTGGTCGGCAGCTGCCGCCATGTTAGCGCGCGCCGCCGCCGTGCTGAGGGGCGTGACTTGCGAGTGAGACGGAACTAACAGCTGCACTGTATTATGAACTTTATAGTAGTGATCTAAGGTTGACTGTAAGTTTTTAGCATTCTTTCGTTAATCTTCGGGGCCATACTTTCTTTTCTGTGCGAACGAAGATTCACGACGCGCCATATCAGTTGGGTAATACCTCAGAGTATATAAATACTACGTACAAGTAATGTACATGTACTTCGAGTGGGATTATAGAATAGAACGCAATTCCCTGGAAAATATTTATTAGCTCTAGATAACCTGAAACTAGGTGTCATAATTTTATCTTTATTTCTTGTCAATTAAATTATCAATTGTATTATAATTTAAAAATACTTCTTGTTTTCAGAACAATAACTATGGTTAGTGTTTTCTTCGCGCACACAGTACTTACGATGGCGTATTCTTACATTGACAATCCTTTTTATATTGAAAAGGTAGTATACCATAGGTATAGGCAATAATATAATAGTCTCTGTTGGCAGTACTTAGAATTTTATTTAATTACATTATTTTGATTTCCAGATGTATGAGGATCCAATAAGTCAGGTCTTATTAAACGGCAGCTTGGTCATTGTCTCGTTTTTCGTCATGTCAAGTTTCCTCCTCGCTTATAATTTTGAACTGTATACTGAGAAGCATAAAGTTCATTGGATTCAATGGCCAAAGGGTATTCTGTTGAGATGGCTCAGGTAAGACAAGGACCTACCTTTACCTTGGGGCCTACTACAATACAAGCTCTTAAAACAAGGTTAAAATAACCTTATTTGTCTTTTGTCCCGTTTTGACGCCGGATGTCAAAGACGGACAAAAGTCAAATAAGGTTATAATAATATTGTTTTAAGAGCTTGTGATTCGCCCTCTTACCATTAAAGTAGCAAAGAAGCTTACATATATTTTTCAAGTCTCCTATCTATAATCTGTTTTCGTTTATTGCTTAGAAGAGTTGAAGTTTCTTGCCGGAGTCTTCTCAGTTTAAGTGTATTCCAAACCAGTAGTAGAGTCAACTGGCCAACTGAATTAATTAATTTTTAATTTTTGGGTTATGATTTGAACTCCTGTTTTAGCAATCAGACGTGTTTTTAATAGCCAAATATATTCTTTTGCTTATTGATTGATAACAGCTGTAGGAGGCTATAGTTCTATCGTGTCTTCAATGTTTCAGGTTAACTCCAACATACGCTCTAGTCTTGGCCACAGTTATGACCTGGATGAGGTTTACTGGCAGCGGTCCCATGTGGCAGCTTGTGGTGGAGAGTGAAGCCGTGGCGTGCAGGCAGTGGTGGTGGGCACATTTACTATACATCAACAACTATATGTACGACGACTCATACTGCTCGCTGCAAACCTGGTAAATATTCAGGCTAGTCTGCTTGAGTCTGCTTGACATTGATAGAGTATACTTTATAGTTTTGTCAATTTGAATAAGATCATTTTGATTTTGATTCCTTGAAGTTCTTTTGTTTTCATCTACTGCCACAGATGACTCCGAGCATAAGCCTAAAACTCATAAGTAGAAGCAAAAGATTAGTATCAGAACCACAGATCAGCACCCTAATAATAATAAGTAGGTGTATTCACCACTAAGACACCAAATAAATGCGCAACAGTATAATTTAAATGTATAGTTTCATTATATTTTTAACCGACTTAAAAAAAGGAGGAGGTTCTCAATTCGGGTGTTTTTTAATGTTTGTTATCCCATAACTCCATCATTTATTAACCGATTATATAATCCTTATAAAGAAATATTTCGACGGTCCCTACGTATAAACAGACATGTCTCATACATCATGTATGGAACATGTCTGTTTATACGTAGGGACCGTCGATTTATATAACCGAACGAGAGATTAGAGATTCAATGAGTGCCTTCCTACAGAGATCTATAATAACACCAAGATATTTTACAGTTTGTGTACGGGAAATCTGACCACATCCGTATAGCCCATTCTAGACAAACTTACAATCATGTGTAAAGAGAGTAAATGAAGGTAATGTATAACGAGCCTACAACAAGAGCGCGATGCGAATCCCTGTGTCAGTCGAGCGAGAACTAAACCCTCGGTCGAGACTCCCAAGTCCGTATACATTCCGCGAATTCGTGCTCCGCGTGTGCTCGGCTCGTGCTCGGTTCGCATAGCGTAGCTCACCTTTAGATCCCATAAAGATAAATTCGCACATGTTATTACGTCACCGATCAGTCAAGGATCGTACCTAGATGTATGTCGTGACTTGCCGTGAATATGTTGTGATGCGTCCTGCGTTTCCAGAACACTTGACGTGACTGCTGGAAGACGTGACATGTGTGAATTATTTCTTCAGGTACCTAGCAGCGGACACTCAGCTATTCTGCCTCGGCCTTTTAATTTGCGTGGCCTTGCGAGGATCGAGAGCTAGGACTGTGGTGCTAGTTCTGCTGTTTGTGATAGCATTAGTAGCGCCTGCTGCTCACACCTACTACGAAGATTTGGATGCTGTTGTCATACACACACCAGAGTGAGTATCTAAAAATCTGAACCCTTAGAATAATATCTTTATCATATTATTTTCGGATTCTTGGCATCGACATTTCTAGCGCCGTTTTGCTCCGAAGTCACTTAGCAGACAAAGTTAAGCTGGCATCCAAAAAGCTTGGAGTGCTCAACAGAGCGAGGCAGTACTTAACATCGGTGCAAAGGCTGCAACTTTATTAGTCGCATGTCCGGCTTCACATGGAGTACTGCTGTCATCTATTGGCGGGAGCACCTGTATACCAGCTTGGTAAAGGCCCACTCGGTTCAGCGACGTGCCATCAAAATTGTTAACGATCCCGAGCTCACAAGCGATTTAGAGCCCCTCAGTCTGAGGAGAGATTTTGCTTCCTTATGTGTGTTCTACCGCTTGTACAACGGAGTGTTCTAAAAAAATTTTCGACTTGATGCCCACGGCTACCTTCCACCGTCGCAACTCTTGCCATCGACGGGGAGTCCATCCTCACACATTGAAACCAGAATTGTTTCGAACTGTGCGGGCTAAAAGAAGTTTTCTTCCGCGGACGCTCGGACGCTCTCGCTCCCCGTCGTGGGATTCCCAATGGAATACAGCATGGGGTTCTTCAAAAAGGGTGTGAAGAGATTTCTACAGGGTCGGCAACGCGCGAGTGATACCACTGGTATTGAAAGCGTACATAGGCTACGGTAACTGATTACCATCAGACGGGCTGTATGCTTGTTAGCTACCTTAATGGTATAAAAAACCTCTAAATTCTGATATTTCACTTAAAATTACCACAATTCTAATTCGTTTCATTCAGATCATATCGCTCGTTATACGCTGTGGAGAAAACCTTCCGAAAAGTGTACATTAGGAGCCACACGAACCTGTCCTCCTATGTGCTGGGCATGGCTGGTGGCTTCCTCACCTACCACTGGCAGAATAAGGGCAACGATTTGAACAAGATGAAGGTATGTAACACTTTCAAGAGTTTCATTGACGAGTTGCAGTTATTTGAGATTATGAAGCCATTTCGAATAGCTGAACCACATGTATGCATTTCTTCAACGTTCTTTTTAACAATTATTTTCCTTTACTGCAAATACGAGTAGCATCGTTAATCATTGCTTACCTAACGTACTTCAAGCGAGATGAAACGATATGTTATTTTTTTAAAACATCGTTTCGTTGTATATGTATGGATGGATGCCATGGGCACATCGGATGGATTTTTAATCTGTCTTACAAATCATTTAACATTTCTTCCTCTACATTTCAGAACCATCGTTGGGTGTACTGGCTGGCCTTCCCCCTGGGAGTGGCAGTGATTCTCTCTGGATGGTTGTTTTACGGCGACGCTGGTAGACCTTCCACGGCGTTGAGGGTTCTCTACGCCGCCTTCCACAAGCCCATCTTCCAGATACTGATGCTTACCATCATCATTGGCACTGTGTTCAAGTTTGATTGTAAGTAATTATTAATCGTTACTTTGGAATATTGGATAAAAACGTGTTTCTGTTCGTTCTAGTTACTTTTACTTATAGGTTATGTATGCTATGAGCTGTATAGCTGCTTACGGGGCAGATAGGGTATAAGGTTCTCGGGTTTCAGGTTTCCGGGGAATCCAGCTTAACCGAGTGCGTCACCACAATATTTGGAGTATCTAAGCGTTAACAGTACACGAAATATGCTCTACTGCAGCGCTACATAATGTCGGAGTGGGCAAAATTCCTTAGCATACGACTATAACTTCTTGTTGACATTTGCAGGTGTGTACCGCGGCGTGCTGGAGTGGCGCGGCTTCTCGTGGATGGGGCGCGTGTCGTACAGCGCGTTCCTGCTGCACACGCTCATCCAGAGGGGGTTCGCCGGCTCGCAGGCTGCGCCCATACACATGTCCGACTACAATATGGTAACTGTATACAAACAGCTATTATTTAAGATTACAGCCACTTTAGCTAAGTTATTGCTGACCTCAAAAAAAGTGGTGTATGTTTTTCATGTGTAGAGTTGATCCTATTTTTGAGAGAGTTCAGAGATTTGGAACAGTCTTTAGTAAATCATTCCACTCCAAACTACACTAACAAACAAAATAATTAAATAACAAATAACCAATAGATTTGTTTTTACTACTAAAATTGCTACTTTGTTTGAGGGTATTGCCGAACTTTCGAAAATTAACAACTTTGTTGAAGAACCTCATGCTTCACTCCCTTATACCAAAATCAGTGATGATCGATAAGGCTCCAGCTAAAAGTACCCTTGTTTCAGATGTTAATTCTATCAGCGACAATGTTCATGGCGTACATCGGCGGGGTGGGGCTGTGGCTGTGCGTGGAGGCGCCGGCTGCGGCCCTCACCCGCGCGCTGCTCACCCCGCCCCGCAACACTGCCGCGGGGGAGGGGCAGGGGCGGGGCCAGGAGAAGGGGGAGGGGGAACCTCATGTTGAACGGACCAAAGTGTAGGAGCTGTGCATCTTTTGTAAGAGGGAAAGGAATTGTAAATACGTTAGGCTTAAAGTGAAACTTTGTGTTTTTGACGGTTTTAGTAAATAAAAAGCATTAAATTGAGAACTTCGTCCTTTTTATTATTATTCATGAATTCGCTTACTTGTATCATGTCAATCACATACATTTTATAATTAGTGTAGAATTTACACGTATAGATGTCACTACAAACATCGTTTGGACTGATTGAGAATTAATTCTTAGTCAAAACGCTACTAAATCACTTTTGATGAAGCTTTGTTGCAAGGGAATATAATTTGAGGTTTAATAATTTATTAAATTCATATGTAAAACTCGTATCTTAAATATTTGCAATTTATGTAATTTTACTTAAATCTTACGACCTTACATAGATGGCCTATGCGTCGCGCGTCAATTTACGAATTTTTTTAAAGGATAATGGGCGGTATCGTACTTTGTGTTGTAAACCTTATCATATCAAATGAAATCTATGTCATATGAAAGGTCTCCATGAGTATTACATTTGTTAGTATGGGCATATTTAAGTATGTATCGCGGAAAAAGTTATAGTGGTTTAATTTATTCAACAAAATAGCTTAGATTACAATTACAGATATTAAGATACTTTTCAGTAAATAGACAGCTTTTACTCGGCGAATTTGCTCTAATTTAGTAATGTCGAGTAGCAGCTATATAGTAGCTTCTTAAACATGAAACTTGGGAATCGACAACTCTATTACTGCACTCATGTGTGGTATAAACGAGAAATGGTAGCTACTATACGACTATTGAATAAATGTACTATAAGAATATCGAGTAAACGTTTACACAACACGGTTAAAGCACTTAAAGCAAAAAATGCTTAAAAAGTCGTAATAAAAGCTTTTACACTACATTGTGGGTACTACGTAGCAACTACTCAACATTTATTCCATCTGTAGCCGAATAACTCATTCATTATTCGACTGTTTGCTAGTTGGGGAGCTTACCCAGCAACTACATTGACGACAAGGATGTATTGAAGTAGCCTGTCTGCACTTTCTTCCCTTGGCAGTTAATTCAAGGCTCAATTCTAATTAATAATTATGGCTATAACAGGTGAAGATTTCGAGATGGCATATTAATTTATTAAGAAAATTAGGTTTATCATGGCATACAGAGTCAATCAGGATGTGATAGAATAGTAAATTGTTATTTAAGGAGCTAAAATTACCCATCATACACGAGGTAGTTCTACTTCCGAGCTTTAGAGAGGAGTAAATAGAAACAGAGTAATAATGGGATTTTAGCGCCGTGTGTTTCTACATATCCGTGTGTTCTTACATTCTATTTTTCACTACGATTGCGAGAAAATAAAATCAACCAATACAATATTTTTTTTGTCTTTCTCTTCCATCTGTACATTATGTTCCTTCTTACTATATGATGACATGTTCACTATTGTAAAATAAATTACGGTCACCAACTCAATTTGCACTTATTCTAAAGATTTCACGCCAATGCCTTTTATTTAATTTCTTCTATAGCCGTAACGCAATGCATTAGGTCTGTTTTCCGTCGTCATTTGTTGAATGGATATAAATAAAAGAAACTGAAAAGAAAGCGGATAAATTTATTTTGGATGACGAGGATTATTGTTCAGTGGGTCCAATGGAAGAAACAACTTTTATTGGACTTGCTGAACGATAAGTAATAGTGCTAAGTTTCAATGGAAACCCAAGGAATGAGATTTTTCAAGAGAAAAAGAGCGCGACGGACTGAGCGAGCGTTGGAACATGACGTCACACGCATCGAGTACCGAGCGGTTGAATCGCGCGTCGCGCGCTCATTTAAAAATTCTATATCTCGGAATGTAATTGTCGTATTGAAATAATGGTTTCACATATATTTTTTATTTTCTACAGAAAATACGATGAGCCAACATTCAGAATTAGTGAAAATTCTTCATTGTTGATGAACAATAGCTAGAGTATTTTGGGAATTGTCTCAATTAACCGTGGGGTAAGATGCAACTTAAAATCAGTATTTTTAGAATTGAATAACATAATAATAATTCTTTGGATTAGTTTAGGACTTAATGTATGGAATTCTTATCTTTTGTGAACAAAAGTATATAGTAAATGCTACGCTCTACCTCTCTTAAACAAAAACAAAAAAAAATACAAATGTGCTCATTGTTCTTTAAAATTAAATTCTTTCAACAGTGTCATCTGTTGTCATTTACTGAAAAACAAACATTGCTGTAGTCACTTACAAACCCAGAATAGGAATTAGTACCCCAATCTCGCCACCGGCGCTGTACTTGCGCGAGTTATGGTGGTAACTTTTGAAGTATGGGCGCTGTCTCTCTGTTGTACGTAGTATTTATATACTCTGAGCTTGTATTATCTGTTCCCGAGATAAAGTACCCTAAACTATCAAACTAGGATGTAACAACAGACACACAACGATATACGCGATCCTATAACTTTAACAATGTAAGTAAAAAGTTAGAATATATACAGACTCCGCGCGATATTCTACCAAACTAAAGTTGCGTCTAATACGCACTTTTTTTGCCGAGGAGATTATGTACCTTTTGTATGAAAAGCTGTATTTTTTGGAATGAAAACTTCTTTAGCGGCGTTGTGCACTTTTTTGTGATGGGTAAAAAAAATTAAACTCGCGTCAGGACAGGACGGAGGGAGAGTAGACTGCCGGCACGACGTAGAAGAGGAAGTATCCCCCTCTCTTTCTACCGTGCGGCGAAAATGTATGCCTGCGCCTGCTGTTTCGTGTTAGCGAATGACATCCGTCCGTAGCCTACGTCACATCCCGACAATACCAACAATATTATAAATATATTCGATTAGATTAATTAGCTTAAGTATAATTATTATTGTATTGTTTAATAATGATTTTAATAGTTTTTGGGTTTGTAATAGATTTTATTAATTATTTAATCGTTGCTAATTTGGCGCCACGGTAGTGACGCCATTTGATGTTTATTTCATTGAGATTATCTTTCATTATTTGAAAATGGCTTTTTATAATAATTATCTAATTATTTAACATATTCACATATTGCTTTAATAATTATTTGCGTATAAAATAATATTCCGGAAGTTCATTTGTATTCCTTCATTTTGTTAACCGGAAGTCAGTCAAAGTCAAAGTCAAAGCCATTTATTCAATTTAGGCCCCAGAAGGGCACTTATGAAGGTCACATTTACTGAAGTTACCACCGGTTCGGAACTCGGCCTTCAACTGAGAAGAATCCGGCAAGAAACTCAGCAAGGTTACATTTTTTATATATTTTTTGGACAATCTGACTATGTTTGGCTTTTTTTTTCCAAATAATTAAAAATAAAAAAGATATACCTAAGCATAGATACAGAAGTCATTCTAGTTTGTGATTTATTTGTCTTTTAAAAGTTGCTAATGGTTCCGAGTGATATAAAACCAACAGTTATGTGCTAGTAAGGAACACTATCATTAAAACAATTGTTATAGCGGAAGCTCTGCTCGAATTACACTTGAAATACCAAATCTGCATTTCATTCATAAAGCTATCTCCACATACCGTCACATTCGTAAGGCGATGATAGCTCAGTGGTAGTGACGTCGGATACCGAGCCGAAGGTCCCGGGTTCGAATCCTACAATGAGCTTGAGCTTTCGGTGAAGGAAAATATCGTGAGGAAACCATAGCACGGTGGTAGGGTACTTTGTAGTACCCGCCTGGCTGGCTACCACCCTCAAGTTGAAAATCTGTGGCCAAGCACCTTTCGGTGTGTTCCGACAGCTGCACTTGAGAGCCAGTTCCTTCTAGGCTTTGTGTGCTTACCACCTTCGGCCGCATCATCACTCACCATGGTGAGATTGCGGTCAAACACAGGCCTATAAACAGTAAAAAAAAAAAACATTCGTTTAGGCGGCGCAGGGCGCTTGCACGACTGTTCGTGTGTGTTTGAGTTACAGCGTACCACGCGCACCCATGGATGGTGACTGCTGATGGAATGTGATATAAATTGTCAAGTTTGTGTACGATAGCGCAATAAATGAATATTGTATTTTACCACATAAACGATAGTACTTTTATACTGATTTAAAGCAATTCGTGCAAAATTATTCTCTAACCATTCCAAAATATCAAAAATGCACAACGTTAATATTCATGTTTTCACTTCTTCTTTTTTGCGATTTCGAAGTTGGTCCCATAGTAAAATTTGATTGTATTTATGAGTACTTTACGTGATTTCATTTATTGTTATATCCACCCCGTAAAACTGTGCCTACTCACCGCAGGAACACATCACCATAAATGTTATTTAGTTACGATCTTCTGTAAGGTGGAGGTAACTCCCCAGGCGGGATACTCCGACTTTTGATTGGAAGAACCCGTTATGCCCTACCCCCTTTATATCTATAATAAAATTAATTTGGAACGGGGCTAAAACCGAGAATGGATGCTAAAATTAGTTTTAAAATCAAGAGCCTACAATTTAGTTACTAGCAATATACTAATATGCGACAATATTGTGAATAAATATACAGGTTGTTGTTTTGGTCAGCGACGAGCGACTCAGGGTCGATAATACAAATGATACTGATGCTAAAAAAAATATAAAAAAAATACTTTATTTTTTTTTAAATTATAAAAATAAAAAAATAAAAATTTTGAAAATCATGTAATAAGCTAAAGTGTAGACATAATACTCAACGGGAGTACGAGGGAGTAAAGGGGTGGGGCGATGGCGGCTTGTGCCTAACTCTAGTCTGTGCACGTGCCTAGTAACCATACTTTGTGTTAATTTTATTTCAAATTGAATAAGGTATTTCTCAACATATTTACAGTATTTATTGGAATTAAGTCCATTTTTGGGGTACATATATTTTGTACTACCGCTCCTGGGTCGTCTGTCGCCGACCAAAACAACACCCTGTATTTGGAATCAGGGAAAGACTGTCAGTCAAATTATTAAAAACGGAATCCCACAGGGCACCCTTTTAGAGCCTCTTATTTTGTTAAGGTATATCACTGATTATTAACATAAATTATTAAAAAAAACTCTAGAAATTATTGGTACCTATGGAGATTTTGGGGTCTACCAACTCAACATTCCTATAGCGTGTATAAGAATTAAAATGATTTTCATTCGTTCCTAAAATATCAAAAGTATAAGTCAACCTTTTTTTAGTAACAGCTTTAAAGTTTTGAATCGCATTGCGTTGCGATTATGTCAGCTCTACTGACAACAAATATACACCACAACAACAAAAAAACAACTACCAATCACTCAACACAGGGGTGCAGCCAGGATGCTTTGGAGTACACCAATATCCAATGGGTTTAAATTATACTTACTTGCTTCTCTTACTCCAATAGACTCATTTACGCTTTTGTGGGATCTTATCAGGTCGTCATTGTCTCATATGTCAAGGTGAAGAGGCAATACATTATTATAATAGCTTTGCTAAATTATGCGACAAGTATTGTCCAAATTGCTATTCAATACACGAATCATAAGATTTAGGTAGGTATGGGTATCCTCTAAGTGATCGTTATGCGTGTCTCAATCGATTTACTCCTTAAAAAGGCTGTATTTATGACTCTGTGTCTACGAGCGTGGTCTAAAATACCAACGTTGAACTTTTTAACACGCTTTTATTAGCTTCACTTGTAAGTATGTAATGGAATCTTCAAACGTAATTTTCATTGACTTCAAAACGTCAGATTAAACTGAAACTTTGCAAACTTATCAAACACCGATGACATACAACAATTTGATACCATCGAGTTGATCTGATGTTGGTTCCGGAAGGTACGCACTGGAACTCCATAGCGGAATAACGTAGGTAAGCCGCGTTTGGACTTGTTGGAATTGTCGTGAGAATGCGTGAGATGAACTTTGACCACATATGATTTTCAGGGTCTGATGATGGAATAGGAGGATAGGCACTGGAACTCCATAGCGGAGCAACGTATCCAAGCCGTGTTTGGGGTTATCGGAATTTTCGTCAAATGTGTAAATTTTACTTTGTATATAAATCAGAGGTCATCATCATCAGCCTATAATGTCCCACTGCTGAGCACAGGCCTCCTTTCACAAATGAAGGTGAAAGGGGATGGGCAATACTCCACCACGCGTGCCCACTGCGGATCGGTGGAGGTAGGCTAGTGGTCAACCTACTGTTGGAATTTTTCAAGCCGCCTAGGAGGCATCCAACTAGCTTAACGACTATCACAATTAAGTGATAACCGGGACCAACGGCTTTACGTGCCTTCCGAAGCACGGAAACGCTCGATTTGAAATACCACTAGGCGGTCACCCATCCAGGTACCGACCACGACAGGCGTAGCTTAACTTTGCCGATCGATTAAGAACGGCTAATCATGCTACACCACGAGCGCTTCAATCAGAGGTAATGCAGGCATATTCTGTTGTTATACAAACATTTTATGATCACGCACAGATCTAAAATATGGTTTTGGTAAGAGTAACCCAAAGTTTATTTTTTACTAATATACCGGTAGATACAACTAGCTCTTTGAATTCGTCACCGATAGATGCTGAATTGTTATTAAAATCCAATGTGTCTGAGTGCCGTGAATTATTTAAGTTTAGGCACATTACACCTTACGACATAGTCAAAACATTTAACACCCTGAAACTTAAACGCACCGGGGACTTATGGGATATATCCGTGACTGTTTTGCAGGGTATCATTGATGACATTGCTCCCCATTTAGCTAAGTGTTTAATAAATTCGTAGATTTTGGCCAATTTCCAGATTTAATTAAATATAGCAAAGTTATACCTTTGTTCAAGGCGGGAGATCCCAGTGATCCTACTAATTATAGGCCAGTTTCCATTTTGCCAGCCTTGAGTAAAGTATTTGAAAAGATTATTTTTAACGCAATTACTCGCTCACTTTAATTTGAATAAACTATTACATAGTGAGCAGTATGGGTTTACAAAGGGTCGTTCAACTGTTGATGCCGGGGTAGCACTTTTAAGAAATATTTTTAACGCTTGGGAGAAATCACAGAATGTTATTGGAGTCTTCTGTGATCTATCTAAAGTCTTTGATTGTGTTGATCACCAGACACTCATACGTAAACTAAATTATAATGGGGTTGGAGGTGCAGCACTTGATTTGATTAAGTCGTATCTCGGGGAAAGAATTCAAAGTATTGATGTCAATCGTATTAAATCATCAGGTTCTCCTGTGCATATGGGAGTGCCGCAGGGCTCTATTTTAGGTCCTTTTCTATTTTTAATTTATATTAATGATCTTCCTTTTTATGTCAAAAATACCTGTGGAATTGTACTGTTTGCTGACGATACCTCACTGATTTTTAGTGTTGATAGACTGAAATCTAATTTTGACGACGTAAACGGTGCATTATCTCGGGTATTAAATTGGTTTACTGTAAATAATCTAGTTTTAAATGCAAAGAAAACTAAATGTATTAAATTTGCGCTGCCAAATGTTAAAAAAGTAGGCTGTAATTTAATGATAAATAATGATGGATCGTGCGGGAAAGCTGTCAGATGTCCAGAACATCCCGGGCATTGACACTGTGGAAAGTTTCATCTATTTAGGTTCAAGCATAAATAATGAAGGAAGCTGTGTACCGGAGATCAAGCGCAGAATAGCGATGGCTAAAGACGCTATGGCACGCCTACAAAACATCTGGAAAAATCGGGGAATAAGTTACAAAACAAAAGCTCGTTTAGTCAGGGCCTTAGTACTCCCGATCTTCCTCTATGGAGTGGAGACGTGGACAATCCGAGCAAGAGAGAGACAGAGAATAGATGCATTCGAAATGTGGTGCTGGAGACGAATGCTACGAATATCATGGATGGCCAAACGCACAAATGTATCTATTCTCTCCCAACTCGGCATTGAAACCCGACTGTCCACCACATGTCTGCAACGCGTGCTTTCATATTTCGGCCATATAATGAGAAGAGGGGATAACAGTCTTGAAAAGCTGGTCATTGTTGGCAATACCGAAGGCAAGAGAACACGAGGCCGGTTATTTTCATAGTGTTATGTCCTATGGCATTTTACTTTGGGGTAAAGCTGCTGATATAGAAACCATTTTTATTTTGCAAAAAAAAGCAGTGCGAGCTATTTATAATATGAGTTCTCGAGCTTCCCTCAGAGATAAATTTAAAAATATAGGTATCCTTGCAGTAGCATATTTATGCAAATATACTCGTATTATTTGTACATCAGAATATTAATCTTTTTGTAAAAACAAGTGACGTGCACTCTTTTAATACTAGAAATAAGCATAAACTTTTGACCTCTGCTTATCGACTCCAAAAAGTGCAAGGTTCATTTTTAGGACTGAGTGTACAATTTTATAATAAGATCCCTAATGAAATTTTAAATTTACCGTCACTAAAGTTTAAAGAACATATAAAGTCCGCTTTAGTACAGAAGGCTTACTACAATATTAACGAATATTTAAATGATAAAAATGCGTGGTTGTAGCGCTCGCTCTCGCAGGAAACATCTGTAGCCTTAGCACGAACCACTTTCGTATCGCCTTCGTAGCGTCATCGTATCGAGTAGATGTCATTTTTGACAGAAGTTCTATCGTCTACTCGAAACCCAGCTTGCGAGCTACGTTAAATTCGTCTAGAAATTTTGAAACATACATTTTTTATTTTATTGGTACACAATATCAAAATATTTATTTCCAATAACATAAACTAAATGAAATAATCAGCTTATCTTATATTATTAGCTAACGATATAAGGTATTACATCATCATTCCCATGTAAATGTTTTCTTTTTCACCATTGAAATGTGATGAATGTGGAAATATTTTTGAACGTACAGCAAAGAGTTCCAGTATTTAAAGGTTTGAATTTAGAACATAACAGACGAAGAGGATGAGTCTTGTGACTCCGTTAGAAATAAACTCGACGATTTTCATTTCTAGATTTGTGTTTTAGCAGTTTTAGGGGATTTCATATAAATAGTGGCTCAACTTGAACTATTGACATCCCCTAACATTGTTACACTTATTATAATTAAGTATATATAAAATGTTTCAGAATCAATGGGTTAATTATGGCCTAAAAATTTTTTTCGGATAGTAGTCAAACAATACATGAGGCTCCCCAATTGAATGTGTTTTAGTTAAAACGAACTTAAATACTATATTACATGTAGAATAAAATTATTTTAACTTAATGATTGACCATATTTAGTTATAAGATTATAAATAAAGAAATACAACTAAAAATATTAATGCTTAAAAAAAAGAACACATTCAAAATATTCCAAATACCTACCTAAGATGCGAGGTGTTCACGTAACGCTCTCACTGAAAAAATCACGGTGACAAAGTCTACGTTAGCTGGCTTGCGAGTAGACGATACCATACGTCAGAATTAGTTCCAGTTTCAAATTATATACCAAACCACGTTTACGTAGTGTGACGTGAGGTTAACGTAGTTGTTCGTGCTACCGAATTGAACGTTTGGCAACATTCGAATGACACATTCCCATACAAATTTGAGTTAACTCTCTCGATACGAATACGTTACGCTTGCGATAGATGTTCGTGCTAAGGCCTCTGATGTAATAAATTTAAGTTTGTTTTTGAAAAGAGTAATTGCTGAGTTTATTGCCGGCTCTTCTCAGCAAAATCAACCTTCCGAACCGTGCATTAGAATATTAGAGTTTGACTATTCATAAGTGCCTGTGAAGGCCTATTTGAATGAATAAATTATTTCATTTCATTTCATTTCAAGATTGCGCAACTCTTTGTATGTCCAATTTTGTTGTAAAAACATTGTTGGTAATCCTGGTTTCTACCTCATCACCATTCCATCTGCAATGTACAAAATAAAAAAAAAAACAGGGTGACCATTCATATGATTTTTAATAGTTAATTATTAAGTTCCCGTTTCCGTCCCGCGGTGTCGGAGATAAAAAAGTAGTACATCTTTTTATAACGATTTTTCATAACTCTACATTTCTAATCCTACTATACAATGTCAATTATAAACGCGAAAGTTTGGGAGGATGTTTGTTATTCTTTGACGCAAACAACTACAGAACGAGTGTAAATGAAATCTGGCATACATATAGAGTACTAGCTGTCCCCCGCGGTTTCACCCGTATTCTCCCCATCCTTCCCCATAGCATTCCATTAGCTATCTGCGTGCCAAATTTCATCTTGATCAGTTGAGGGCGTGAAAGCGTAAAAGACAAACAAACTCACATTCGCATTTATATAATACTAGCTGTCTCGCGCGGTTTCACCCGCGTTCCCGTCATAAAAAGTAGCCTATGTCACCCGGGGATAGTGTAGCTTCCCAACAGTGAAAGAATTTTTCAAATCGGTTCAGTAGTTTCGGAGCCTACTCAATGCAAACAAACAAACAAACAATCAAATCTTTCCTCTTTATAATATTATTATTAGTATAGATTGGTAAGGATGTTCCGGATTAACACATGGGGTATTTTTTATCCCGGGAAGTCAATAGGTCCCTCGGGGTCGCGGGTGGACCTCGAGTTATTTTTTTTTTACTGTTTATAGTCCTGTGTTTGACCGCAATCTCACCATGGTAAGTGATGATGCGGCCGAAGGTGGTAAGCACACAAAGCCTAGAAGGAACTGGCTCTCATGTGCAGCTATCGGAACACACCGAAAGGTGCTTGGCGACAGATTTTCAACTTGAGGGTGGTAGCCAGCCAGGCGGGTACTACAAAGTACCCTACCACCGTGCTATGGTTTCCTCACGATGTTTTCCTTCACCGAAAGCTCAAGCCCATTGTAGGATTCGAACCCGGGACCTTCGTCTCGGTATCCGACGTCACTACCACTGAGCTATCATCGCCTTAAAAAGGGATGGGAACAAAAACGTATTTTTTGCTATTTTGCAGTCATTTTCGCAGTCAAAAGACATGACATCTCTTCTAGGTATCCATTTTGTAGGTATAAGCTCAGAGTATATAAATACTACGTACAAGTATAAGTAATGCAAATTATATACAAACTGTTAAATATGTAATTATCAGTTATTTTGATGTAATTTATGCAACTGAACATTTAAGGCCAAAGTAACAAAAATGTATGCAACTTTTGTTTTAGATCATACATTGTATATATTTGTAGTATGTTTTCAATTAACATTGTTTTTTTTTATACATTTGAGCTCCCCGCCGTGCTTTTCCCAATGGAGTACAGCATGGGGTTCTTCAAAGGGTGTGAAGGGATTTCTACAGGGTCGGCAACGCGCGCGTGATACCCCTGGTGTTGCAAGCATCCATAGGCAACTGCTTACCATCAGGCGGGCTGTATGCTTGTTAGCTACCTAAGTGGTATAAAAAAAATATGATTCTGTAGGTCTTTTTGCGTATTTTAGTCTAGTTTAATTCATTTTTATTGTGGCCGTTTGCTACCGAAATAAAAAAAACACTCGCGCGTTGTTACCCTACAAAAATCTTTCCACACCCAGAAGTGGTTTGGTCTGGTCCCGCCACACAGCCAGCGCCTCCCGAGCGAGAACCCTTTATACCCAACCTTATTGAATAACAATTCCTATTAATTTAGTTACCGATATTTTTGCATTGCAAAATACATCTCTTATATTATTTCATACATGTATTTATATTCTACAAAGTATACCATTTAAATATTATGTTAATTTAAAAGGATACGTGATAATAAATATGCATGTTTTAAACCTGTAATTGCTAGGTGTCAACGCTGCATGACTTTATATGGACGATTAGGATTCAAAACGGATCAATGTTTATTGCAAAAGTATACCTACTTACAGACATGATAGGGTTTTAGTTCAGAAATATATATCCTGATTAGATGAATAAGGAACTCTAAAGATATTTAAATAGGATTCACGTTCGACCACTGTCTTAACATGTTTTTGTGATAAGTGTTACGTTTTTATTTCTATAATCACATATTTATACATGACTCAATGTAAAACTCCAACTGTTACAATATTTTTTTAGTTAAACGTCAAAGTCAGATCAGGTTTGTTGTCATTCGTGATTGAATTTCTTGACACCTGTCGGCCATCTTGAAAAACTTCACTTGTGAACGAGCCGCCGTCGTGGATAGATTAAGGTCGGTAATGTGAAATTAGTGATTTTTATTAAGATTTTGTCCTAATGAGCATAAGTAAATATGTTAAATGGATTGTGAATCGTTTAATTTTAAACCCTTTTGAGTTATTGTCACATCTCAGAAGCGGGATCTAAAACCGTGAAACCTAAATTCAACGCCCTACGAGCTCGACCACCAACACTCAGTGTAATTTAAATAGTGTATAATACGTTGAATTGTGAAAATATACGGTAAAACGCATTAATTGGTTAATAACTAGTGGATACGAACAATCATTTTTGCATATTATTTTAGTATCTAGCCGATGAAACCGAATTTCTTAAAAATACACGTGTAGTTCCAATCAAGCATAGTAAACGTCAAAGAAAAAGGTATCAAATAATTGTTTGTTCGCCCAGTTTTAACGTAATATAATAATAAAAAAAATACGGTGACAGATATATTCTTGACTACCTACATTTCTAGTTATTGATTTTTCTTTCCCATATTATGTTTTTTTTTTATGATCAATTACCCTATCTAAACTATTTGCTAGCAGTTTGCAGAACAAGTGCGGTTGATTAGATGGGTTATATAACAAATTAGCTTTGATTACGCGGACGATAATAAGATTATAGTTTCGTGATTCACAATCTGTCAATCTCTTCTAAACTAATAAACATGACACATAAAGCTATATTTTACCTTGATTACTAGTGAATGTATATCTACATGAAATATATGAGTTTCAGAAAATGAGTGACCGCAACCTCATTGTGAACGTTCGATGCAACCAACCGGGGTCCGGTTTCTCGTCGGGGACGCGGCTCTGATGGGATGACGGAATGGTTGTGGCGATGAATGGGATGCTTCCGTGGCTTAGCTATGGCGCTGCTGCTTGCTTTTCAAGTGAGGACGATGACGGTGAATGTGGCGTTAACTGATAGATTTAGTTATAATGATGTATTTTATAGTTGATTTCAAATTACATTATTCTATTATGAATAGATTCGAATGATTGTTATATTATGTAACGATAAGAAGTGATTGCTAATGATAAAAATAGCTTTCACTTATATGCGAGTGAAATAGTATTTAAGAGTGAGGATGTCTTCGGGCCGGGCAGGATTGGCGTATGAACTCGTCGCCCATAAATGGTTTGAGACATCGCAGTTGCGAGGAGTGAGAGTGAAGGAAGTAACTATCACATCGCGCAGCTATATCATAAGAGTGAGGGTGTCTTCGGGCCGGGCAGGATTGGCGTATGAACTCGTCGCCCATGAGTGGTTCGAGACATCGCAGTTGCGAGGAGTGAGAGTGAAGGAAGTAACTCTCACATCGCGCAGCTATATCATAAGAGTGAGGGTGTCTTCGGGCCGGGCAGGATTGGCGTATGAACTCGTCGCCCATGAGTGGTTCGAGACATCGCAGTTGCGAGGAGTGAGAGTGAAGGAAGTAACTCTCACATCGCGCAGCTATATCATAAGAGTGAGGGTGTCTTCGGGCCGGGCAGGATTGGCGTATGAACTCGTCGCCCATGACTGGTTCGAGACATCGCAATTGGGAGGAGTGAGAGTGAAGGAAGTAACTCTCACATCGCGCAGCTATATCTTAAGAGTGATGGTGTCTTCGGTCCGGGCAGGAATGGCGTATGAACTCGTCGCCCATCAATGGCACAAAGCATCGCGGTTAGTATTGTGACTGAGAAGGAAGTAGCTTACACAAAGCTTGACCATAACGTAGTTAGTGAGAGAGTGAATCGTGTTTTTATGTTTGTGCGGGCTGTCAGTTATAAAATACTTGTGGTCCTCGCATTGCAAAATCATAAAATTTATATTATGAATAGTAATCAATATTAAGCACCAATAATGTAACTGAATATTTAAAGGGTTAGCGCATTAGGATTAAAGATGTGAAATGATGATATGAAATGTATTTGGATTAGATAGAACATAAGAACCGTAACTATTGATTCTGATAGATAAACTCAGAACGAAGAGAACTCAATAATGTACCTGAATATTTAAAGGGTAAGCGCATTAGGATTAAAGATGTGAAATGATGATATGAAATGTATTTGGATTAGATAGAACATAAGAACCGTAACTATTGATTCTGATAGATAAACTCAGAACGAAGAGAACTCAATAATGTACCTGAATATTTAAAGGGTAAGCGCATTAGGATTAAAGATGTGAAATGATGATATGAAATGTATTTGGATTAGATAGAACATAAGAACCGTAACTATTGATTCTGATAGATAAACTCAGAACGAAGAGAACTCAATAATGTACCTGAATATTTAAAGGGTAAGCGCATTAGGATTAAAGATGTGAAATGATGATATGAAATGTATTTGGATTAGATAGAACATAAGAACCGTAACTATTGATTCTGATAGATAAACTCAGAACGAAGAGAACTCAATAATGTACCTGAATATTTAAAGGGTAAGCGCATTAGGATTAAAGATGTGAAATGATGATATGAAATGTATTTGGATTAGATAGGTAGTTTATTATTCATAATTTGATGATATTTCATGATATTTTATTGCATTTAAATTTGGATAACCGTAACCTGATATTACAGAACATAAGAACCGTAAATATTGATTCTGATAGATAAACTCAGAACGAAGAGACTCGTTCCTATCGGATGGCCGACTGTTACGTTTTTATTTCTATAATCACATATTTATACATGACTCAATGTAAAACTCCAACTGTTACAATATTTTTTTAGTTAAACGTCAAAGTCAGATCAGGTTTGTTGTCATTCGTGATTGAATTTCTTGACACCTGTCGGCCATCTTGAAAAACTTCACTTGTGAACGAGCCGCCGTCGTGGATAGATTAAGGTCGGTAATGTGAAATTAGTGATTTTTATTAAGATTTTGTCCTAATGAGCATAAGTAAATATGTTAAATGGATTGTGAATCGTTTAATTTTAAACCCTTTTGAGTTATTGTCACATAAGGTAGTCCCTAAAATACAGTGTAGCCTCTGGTATTGGAAGTGTCTCTAGATTACGGTAACCGCTTACCTTAGTAGGGGAAATACGGACAAAATGACATATACGGACAAAACGACATACCGGGTTTATTTCGAATTTGGCGGGCTATAGCGAGGTCACGAACATAACAATACGTGATGGTGGCCATTTTTACAATCCTGCGAGAAACCCAGAGCCATTGGGTCAGCCTCTTTGAAGTTACGAGTGAGAACGTGTTTCGTGTCCTCAAAAAATTATTTTATTTATGGATTTCTTCGGATTTTTGATGAGTTTTGTATTATATTTGTATATTATATTTACTAAAATTGAAGACTTATGATATAAACTTGTGATTTGAATAAGTATTAATACAATTTTCAATCGATTTAATTAAATATGATTTTTAATGTTTATTGTGTACATTTGGGCAAAATGACATACCTATACGCCTGACAAAACGACATAGTGTGTGTAAGTCCTAGTTCCAAAATAATTGAGATTAAAGCTCCAGGAAAAAGGCACATATCAAAGAGGCAGCGTCAATTTGCTCAAACTATGGATTCCAGCTCCGATGATGAAGAATTTGCCGCCGAAAACGAGGATGAAGAAAACTGCCCCTGCATTTATTGCAATGATCTTTATTCGCGGTCTAAGATGTATGAGTTGTTTTCGTTGGGCTCACGCTTCTTGTGCTGATGTCTCAAAGAAGTCTAAAAGATATATTTGCGGACTTTGTTCTTAAAATTTTGGTATGTTATTATACCCATATTCAGTGTGTCATAGTGTGTGTACTATATGGACAAAATGGTTTTTTTGATTCTTCCATTTATTTCTTAATATTTAATTTAATATAGTTCCTATTCAATTAAAAGACTGTATTACTAGTAGTCAATGAACCTAAGATGATTGTCAATGTATGAGACTGATTATAATTACAATAAATAAAGATATATCATTCAAAATCAAAACACCCTGTCATTTTGTCCGTACTTCCCCTACTATATAAAATAAGGACGACAACATCGCGAAATCCTAGTCTATGACAACATCACAGAACAGCACAAACTAAACAAAAGCACACAATAAATTCTACAATAACAGTGGCTTCACCCGTTATAACCCAAAAACCCTGGTAGGACCGCGGTAAAATAAGCAACAATGCAAAAAGACATATAATGTTTTTTACCTCACAATTTATACACATTAGGTATTTTGCTATTGAGACAATAAAACATTATTAATTTAATTATAAATTAATTGCGTTGAATCACCTGTAGATATCCGTAGAATAGAGGTGATCAAAATTTATCCTGCACATTCTTTAGAAGACATTAAAGCTATGTTATTTGGCTGCAATCTTCTGTAAGATAGAGATACTACCGGGATCAGGTTGCTCCAAATTATGAACAGGAGAACCCATTATACCCTACCTCTCTTATGGTGCGTCTACACTTCGCGAACTGAGCTCGGACCAAACCGCTCTTCGTTCGTCGCTCGCGATGTCAAGTGTGGACGACGTACAAAGAGCCTACAACACGAGTATTCAGAGGAATGACGCATAGTTGTAGCACTGAGGAGTAAAAGGCAGCCACCTTTGAGCTCCAGACGTGTTGTGGAACCTCCCTGTGCAACCCGAACCGAGCCAACTTGACCGGGGCAGAAATAGGGGAGGGATGCGAAAAAAATAATTTTCACGAGGCAGCCGATTGAAAGAGCGGTTGCCTGAATGTGTGTAGGCTGGTTATCCCTCCTGGTGCGACCGGAGACCGGCGTACGCGAGCGAAGAACAGGCAGTGGCTTGAAAATTGGCATGCTTGTTCTTTATCACATACCGACACTGGAATAAATTGCCATCCGTGCCAACGGATATCTATCCGTCTACTGTTGAAACTTGGTAAGTAGATGTATTCTGTGAACCGCATTAAGATTTTCACACAAAAATAGAAAAAAACAATAAATTTTGGGGGGTCCCCACACATAGAACTGAAACTCAAAAATTTTTTTTTTCGTCAAACTCATATGTGTGGGTTATCTCTGGATAGGTCTTAAAAAATGATATTAAGGTTCCTAATATAATTTTTTTCTAAACTTAATAGTTTGCGCGAGAGACACATCCAAAGTGGTAAAATGTGTGCCCCCCCCTGTAACTTCTAAAATAAGAGAATGATAAAACTAAAAAATATATGTTGTACATTACCATGCAAACTTCCACCGAAAATTGGTTTGAATGAGATCTAGTAAGTAGTTTTTTAACCGACTTCAAAAAAAGGAGGAGGTTCTCAATTCGAATGTATTTTTTTTTTTTTTTATGTTTGTTGCCTCATAACTCCGTCATTTATTAACCGATTTGGAAAATTCTTTTTTTATTTGAAAGGGTTCGCTTCCCGTTTGGTCCCATTGTCATCAGATCAGGATTTGATTACTTCTTAGTATACATTGAAGTCGGTTTAAGGTTTTTGTAAAACAGTCCAATTATTAATACGTCATAAATCGTAAAACGCAATTTACCTTTCATTCAATATTTTTGGCGTTTTTTTTTTCATAGCATAGTTAGTTAATATTACACGGAACCCTTCGTGTGCGAGTCCGACTCGCACTTGGCTGGTTTTTTTATTTTCATATTATGTTATTTAGTTTAGATTACGAGTATGGTCTAAGGTCGGGGTCAACTAAAGTTAATGATATTTTAATGATAGTCAAGTCCTCTAGACGGTATTTTGTCGTTATATTATTAGGTTAGCTGGGAGGTTAGCTCAAGGATGTTTTCACCCTATATTGCAAAAAAAGAATTACCACAATTTTTAGAGTTCCGTGTCGGAAGGGTGCCAAACGGGACTAACTCTGCTGTCCGTCCGTCCGTTTGTCAGTGGGCTGTATCTCATGAATGGTAATAGGTAAACACCTGAAAGGATTGGTAGATTTTAGTATGGGTCCTGGCATTCCTATCATTCCGCCATTTTGATTTTATTTCAACATGGCGTCCACGGATGACTTATACAAAAATCGATACCTGACTTCAATACAATCAAGAAATATCTTTCTGTAACAAAACCTCGTAAAGTGTCACGTCGAATATATAAGCAACTAAAGTTTTATAAATATTCCACAAAAAAGAAAAGCATTACCCTCCTTATGGTTCATTCGGGTAAAAATAGCACGAAGTTTCTACAGTACAGTATTTTCGAAATTATCTAAATTCTTTCACAAACAAACTTAGTTCTGTTGTCAGATTTTTTATAAAGTTATGACCTAAACCAGAGGTTCCCAAACTTTTTTTTCTCATAGATCACTTTCAAAATTTTCTGGCTTCGGTGGACCCCCTACTGCCACATTTCAATCATATTCCAATCAAAAATGTGAAGATTAGATGTAACGTAGACCCCCGTCGAGTCTTCCGTAGACCCCTGGGCTCCCACCTGGACTACTTTGGGAATCACTGGCCTAATCCAAGAAATATAGGTTCAATGATGGTCGGAACTAAAGAGCTAGAAAATCGGAACCTTCAGTGCGTGAATCAGACCCAAACTCGCACTTGGCCGGTTTTCATTTTTATGGATAGCACATAGGGGGCGCCGAAGAAATTTTGCCCAGGGCGCCGGTAGTGCTAAACCGGCACTGATAAGAACCTGTGTTACAGAACACAATGGCGTCATAATGACGCTATTAAGGCATAATTATAGCGCCATTATGACGCCATAATGACGCTATTGTGTTAGTGGACTACCAAAACTGTAAAACGTCACAATTTTTGACACCACTGAAAGTTCATTGGAACATAATTGAAATAGCAGACTTGGGCCCCAGAGGGCGAACCACAAGCTCTTAAAACAATATTATTATAAACTTATTTGATTTTTGTCTTTCTTTGACATCCGGCGTCAAAACAGGACAAGAGACAAATAAGGTAATTTTAACCTTGTTTTAAGAGCTTGTGGTAAGCCCATTGAAATATAAACTCAATGGGTAAGCCCCTTGGTATCCACCTCTCATATGCATAGGTATTATTTTGGATCAGTTTCAGCACAAAACAAGACAATACATAATATTATCATTAATAATAAATAAATAAATGTATTTAATTTTCTCTCACAAAAGGTTTCTTATGAACTAGGTTGGTACTACATTAATAAAATAAAGTTAAACCTGTTTTGTAAGAGACTGGTGCCTGAGCTAGGTTTATAAAAACCTGTATTACAGGTCACCAGTGCCCCACTCCGCGGATTGACAATGTTTCAATATGATGTGCATGATAAGAACCAAAAAGAAAAACAAAAAACTATGACAATATAGAATTACAGGCACTAAAATAAAAATAACTTACAATTAATTAGATTTTGACTCTACCACTCTAAAAACAGGAATTTTTTGAATAACCCCAAGACGTAGCACTGATTTTCATATAGCCTAGCTACATAAATATAGCACTTCATCTTGGGGTTAAGCCCATCACAGACGTAGCTATAATATAAATTACATTGCAAGTTGGCGAAGTAACAGAAACATATATGGTAAATTCAACTGTATGTAACAAATTAACGTTCATAAGTGCCTTATCAGGGTCTAAACTGAATAAATGACTTTTTAATTTGATTTTGATATATTATAGCTGCGTGTGCAGTCACTTTAATTTTTTTTTTTAAATATATCGTAATATATTATAATAACATGGACGAATAGATAATAATAATCGTCTGGTTCCCACTGAAAACCAGCGTCGTAGCCTTGCGCTGCGACATTATGCTGCTGGGGAGGCCGTTTCAGCTCAATAGATTAATTAATACATAGGTTAAGCGATTGTTGTTTTATATTGTTATTTTTTATTTTCTTGTGTTATGTGTTTTTTGTTTTCTTTTTAAGATTTTGAGCTGAATAAATGATTTCTATTTCTATTTCTTATAATATGCCTTGCTATAATATAATATTGTAGCTAATTATGTCTGTACGATGGGACTGGAAAAGGCAAATTAGCAATTTAATTCATATTAGAATTTAATATTTTTTGGATGTTTTATTCCAGTTTCATTGGCTTTCATAACTCCTGGAAAATTTACAACAAGATAATAGGTATAGAAAACATTTTCGAGCGTGGATGGCGCTACCACCGATCATAGTAGGTTAACTTTGATTTTGAATATTGTGTTGAATCTTATGGGGCACATGGTGTCTTATGCCTACCTCCTAGCTAGGTACTTGACCGATACGTATTTAAGGATTTGCTTAGCATCATATTAGTATTCTACTAAGGTGTTCCCTTTTTAGTGCGTGTGACGTCTTCGCAAGCAAGTCGTTCGATTTTACCTTTTTTTATTTTTTATTTTATCTTTTGGCTGCTTTATATAATTGTGTTGTGTTATTTCAGAATAAATATTTTTTCTTCTTCTTCTTTCTTCTGATGCTATTGATTTAAAATTTGGAATACTTATAAAAAAAAAAAACCTGGCAAAAGGGACCAAAATTTTAAAGTGGGCTACAAGTTTAAACGGAGTAAAAAAAAAAAGAGCTTTTTTGTACATTCCAAAATTGATTTTTATTTTCTTTTATGTTGCGTAAATTTTGGTTAAATGTCAAAAACTAAAAAAAAACTTCTCAACCAAATTTAGAATTTTTTCTCTACTTTCGTTTGCCAGACTCTACTTAAATCATACACTATAATTATAACAATGTATCTCATTCACATTGTATTTATTGTATTCATTATCAATCAAGGCGGTCAGTCAGTGGCTAGCTGCCATAAAAAATATACGTGTTTCCTGTGACGTTAGACTATGACGTATAAGTGACGTGCGTGCGCGGAGAAATTAGGAACTACTATATGTTGGTACAAAAATAAGTGTTCTGTGAAAATAGTGGCGCCAATACGCCGAATATTAATTGATTAGCTGACTGTAATCGGAGTAATTTGAAAATTCGAATTTAGAATGTTTTTTCTTTTATCTGCAACATGAGCCTTTGAGCGGAAAATTCTTTATTGTTTTAATTGATACTAAAACATTGGATATGACAACGTGATGTTTTCAACACAATATGTAATTTATGCCCCAAATATTTTGATTCATCGTGACGAATAATTCTTATAATGAACATTACAAACACATCCAGGTATTTTCAAACTCCGAACGTAATAAAAAAAAACTTTGTTATTGTTTTTATTGTCAACGGTCAGTGATATGTATATGTCTTTGTTTTACCGTCGGTTAAACCCTCAAACTTTTTTTATGTGTGCTTTTTTTTTTGACACGACAATTTGTCCGGAAAACTGGTATTTATTTTGCGCATGTAGGCGATTGAAATTGTGTCGTGTGTAGTAGTCTTTATTGTCTTGACTTAAATGATTACACAGTAAACAGTTAACTCTATGCACAGTACGTAGACGTGTCACAAAATAGTTTTATTTTAATAATATTATACTTAATTAATTATTAATTTTCGTTTATAAATATTTGATAATATGGAAAAACGTTTTATATTTATATTAATAATAGTTAAAGTTTTACATAACTGTTCGGGAGTTATATATCATTTAAATGGTAAGTAAATATGAAAAAAAATATAGACCTGTCTTTCAAATATTTTTGGTATCTAACTTAGGAACCTAATATTTTATACTATACTAGCTGCCCGGTGCGACTTCGTTCGCGGGGTGCTACCCTACCTCCTAAACGGCTGGACCGATTTGAGTGTTTTTTTTGTATGCGTTTGGGTGGTGCCCTGGATGGTTTAGATTCACAAATCAGCCCGGCAGATGGCGCTGCAGTTGTACCTAGGTTATATTATCGCCACCCAAACGCATAAAAAAATCATTCAAATCAGTCAAGCCGTTTAGGAGGAGTTCAGTGACATACACACGTGCAGAAGAATAGTATATATAAAAGATACCACCTTGATACCAGGTTATAAGTGTTATAAGGTTATAACACTTATAACCTGGTATAAGGTTATAACACTATAACACTTATAACACTTATAACCTGGTATCAAGGTGGTATCTTTTATATATACTATTCTTCTGCACGTGTGTATGTCACTGAACTCCTCCTAAACGGCTTGACTGATTTGAATGATTTTTTTATGCGTTTGGGTGGCGAAGAAATCTGACACTTATAACCCTTATAAGTACCTACTTATAAGGGTTATAAGTGTCAGATTTCTTTGTAATCGGCAGTGGCGTAACTATACCATCTGGGGCCCGTGGAAAATTCTTTTGATGGGGCCCTATCAGTAAAAATCGTCACGTTGTACTCAGTTTCATTTTAATAAGCTTCGAGATTTTCAGCGTACTCAATTGCACGTTGCATATGTCCCACTAATGGCCATAGGCCTCCTCTCTTAGGCGAGAGGAGTCTCTTAGTCCCCACGCTAGCCCAATGCGTATTGGAGACTTCACATCCATATCCATAGAACATAATATCTCAATGCATCCATCATCTATTTGCTAGCTTTTCGGTGAAGGAACAACATCGTGAGGTCTATAACTCAGGTACAATGTAAAAAAATATTTTTGAGGTCTCGGCCTCTAAGCCCTCTTGGGTCGGGGGCCCGTGGCATTTTGCCAGCCCTGCCACCCTATTGTTAAGCTACTGGTAATCGGGTCAGAAAGCAAAAGCTCTATACGTCCTTAAAGCTCATTCCTGTACAGAGCCTTCCTTTCGAAACAATTGAATTCATATATTGATACTTTCAAACTAGGTTTATTTTAATTTAACACACTATTATTGAGTTCACTTCACACTACATCGCATGACCCGAATATGCATGTTTATCATGATGTTCGGTTTCAAAGGAGCTTCCTACCGCGGACGCGCAGGCTTTGGAATGAGCTCCCAGCCGTGGAGTAATGCATGGAGTGGCAAAAGGTTGTGAAGAGAATTTTGCAGGGTCGGCAACTTGCGAGTGATACCTGGTGATGCAAGCGTCCATAGGCTACGGTAACCGCTTACCACCAGGAGGGCCATATGCTTGTTTGCTACCTTTGTAGTGTAATAAAAAAACTTTACTGGAATGCTAGTGGTGCCAGCTACATGGAAATATATCGTCGGGGCTCCTTTCTGGAACATGAACTTCTAGCATACTGCATTCCAAAATTAGCAATTAGTTCAATGGTCACTTAGCTTAATCTTATGGCCCAAACCACATTGGAAGCGCGCGTGAAATCCCGAGCAAAGTTTTAGTCAGTTAACAGTTTCACACGTCATGCGGTCTTACCACATGCGTAGAGAAACGGAAAATTTACTCATGTGGTCTTATAAAATACGAATACCTACGTCAATTAAAAGTAACAGAAAAACCGACAACGTAATAAACTTTTACAACAACTATGTTTCTTTTTACCCGACTGACCCGGAAGGTTATGTTTTTCGAGTGTATGTATGTATGTCTATTTCTTTGGCTCTGCAGCCTAAACGGCTTGATGGATTTAAACATATGAGGTGTCGTTAGATTCGTCATAACTGTGGGAGTGACATAGGGTAGGTATATTATTTTTATATGGCCTCTACGAAAAAAGAAAGAGGGAGGTATTAAAAACAATACCTCATAAAATTCAAGTTACATTCAAAATTCTATAGATTAAAGAGCTTGTTTTTCTATTTTCATTTATTTTTTTGTTTAATGCCTTATAAAACTCAAGGTATATTATAAATTCTATAGATTACAGAGCTTGTTTAGAGTCGAGGTTATGTTGCTCTTTTTTTAATGTGCCTGCGTTTGGCCACTGACCTGTTCATAAAGGACTCTAAAGGTTCCTAAAGGACGACGACCAAGCCCAAGATGGCATTCACACTTTTTAGTTTATTAATGAACAAGTTGTTCAGGTAAATAATAGTTGGAGTATACCTATAATTAACTCTACCAAGCGCAAAGGTTGGTAAAACTGTGGCAAAGGTTACAAACATCGCACGTCTCGCTAAAGTAACTATTACACCGTCCTATTTTTAGGATCCTAACTAGGTACCTAACTAGGTAATAGGAAGGTGTAATCGCAGTTAGAACAGCTTCTGCTTCCTAGTCAGAGCGATCCCAGTTAGGATCCTAGTTAGGATCCTACTTAGGATCCTAGTTAGGATCCTACAAATAGGAAGGTGTAATAAGCACTTAACGACGTAGTTTTTGGCTGTATAAAATACCTATTCTACTAAGAAGAGCCGATAACCGAAGAAAGGTTCTCGAGTGGCGACCACGTACTGGTGCGCGCCGAGCGGGACGACCTCCCACTGCGGTGGACCGACGACCTGGTCAGAGTCGCTGGGCACCGCTGGATGCAAGCGGCCCAAAACCGTTCGAAGTGGAAGTCAATGGGGGAGGCCTATGTTCAGCAGTGGACATCCATAGGCTGATATGATGATGATTTAGTGACACTCGCTAAGACTATGACAAATCGATTGACGTAAGAATCATCTGAATCGACCCACACGTTTGTTCTCTAGTTAGAGCGCCACATAGGAACTAAGTAACATACATGGGCTGATAAACACATAACCTTTGCGTCGCGCAATCAGGGAAAAAGGACCTCCGTGTGAAACCCCTTATTATTTTGAACTACAATTCAACACTACTGACACTACGTAGCTCATATCGAAATGTTGCTTTGGACCTTACAATGTTGTTACAGACACCGAATATGACCGAATGCCGGCGATGTTCCACCTGGACCCGTACGAGCCGTGCTTCCACCGTCCAGGCGGGCTGTACTGCACGGTGGACGCCGTGCTGGTATCTGACAACCAGAGCTCTCTGCTGGACATGATACATGTAAGTCTTATAACACTGGTATTAGCGAGTCAAGTACTTGTGTAAGAACTAATAAATAAATATCCTGGGACATTCCTCACACACGGCTAACTGATCCCAAACTAAGCAGAGCTTGTCCTATGGTAACCAGATAACTGATACAATACATATATACCTACTATTTTTTGGTTTGTAAATACATACTTAATCTTACGTGAAGTAAAAACCTTCGGTCCATTTTTTAATTGGCATAGTTAAAGCTTATATTATTATTAAAAATCCCAAAAAAGTCGAAAAAAAAGTTTATAGGTATTATCCTGGGACATTTTTCACACACGGTCATCTGATCCCAAACTAAGCAGAGCTTGTACTATGGAGACCAGATAACTGATATAATACATATACTACTTTTTGTTTGTAAATACATACTTAATATACATAATTACACCCAGACTCAGGACATACAGACATGTTCATGCACACAAATGCATGTCCTGTGTGGGAATTGAACCCACGACCTGCGGCGCGTAAGGTGAACCTTAACCAACTGCGCCAACTGGCCCGTCATTATGGAGACTAATATTTTTATATTATAACTAGCTGTCCTCCGCGGTTTCACCCGCGTTCCCGGAAAAGTATATATCCTAGCCTATATTCTTCTCCATACCACAGGCTATCTGCATGCCAAATTTCATGCTGATCCGTTGAATAGTTGAGGCGTGAAGGCGTAAGGAACAAACAACCTCACTTTCGCATCTATGATATTAGTTAGGATGATGAAAATACGGTGCGCCTGATGGTAAGCGGTTACCGTAGCCATATGAGGGCTTGGCACATACTTATTATGCACGCGTTATCGACCCTTCCCCGTTGAGCTCTGACGATACTCACACGCAAGAACACGACAAGGTTATTTGGCTGCGGGACTGCGGTATTCGAATAAACGCTATTCTAACATTGTCCCAGAGGGCGAACCACTCCTGGTCCTCCTGGAGGGTGAACCATATGGTTTTCCGAGAATTAGATTTTCCGTAATGTGGCAAAATTTATCAGGGAGCGTACCACAAGCTCTTAAAACAATATTATTATAACCTTATTTGACTTTTGTCATTCTTTGACATCCGGCGTCAAAACGGGACAAAAGACAAATAAGGTTATTTTAACCTTGTTTTAATAGCTTGTGGTAGGCCCCCTGATCAATTTTTACACATTACGGAAAATCTAATTCTCGGAAAACAAGCCGAGATCAGTCTCATGCATAAGAACCTCACGTGGCAGAGGCAGAGGCACAGGTTAAGGTCACAATAATTACAGGTAAATTGTTTGCGCGAATTGAAGCGCGTGTCACCTCTCACCTTCAAATTACACATGTCCGACATTACATTCGTTTTATAGTGTTTATTGTTACTTGTTTGTTAATTAAGGTATATGACGTATATATTTAATAAGAGCTGTTTAGGGTTCCAAATCAAAGAGGTAAAACCTTTTTAAAAAAAAACTTAAACCGACTTCAAAGTACACCAATAAGTAATCAAATCGATCTGATGGATGATCAATGAGACCAAGCAGGAAGAGTACCGTCCCAAACAAAAAAAAATCCAAATCGGTTAATAAATGACGGAGTTATGAGATAACAAACATAAAGGAAAAAGACACAACCGAATTGAGAACCTCCTTTTTTTGAAGTCGGTTAATGATACATAAACTATTCTTTGATTATTTTAGGGCTCTATTAAATATTTTGCTTTATAAAAGGGGACCGACGCACAAAAACTTTGAGAACCGTTATACTATACCAAATATCAAATCAATCGGACCAATGGAAGTGGATGAAATTTTACTCGTAAGATTTGACCCCAACATTACATACATTGCAAGTTAATAAAAAAGCTTGTAAAATAGCGCAGGTTTTTCGAAATTATCAAAATTCCTTCACTAACAAACTTATTATGCGGTATGGTTTTTTACAACAGCTATTCAACCAGTAATATACATCGAAGGAAGGTCGTAACGTAGATAGGACTCGCACTGGGTCAGTCTTTATTATTAGTGTACTTAGAAATTGTTTTGTAAAAAGGTTTTAAAGTTTTAAGTGCTAAGATTGTTGATAGCTCGATAGATACCGAATGAATTTTAGTAATGTTTGTTTCGTTGTCGTCAAGCAATACTCAACGATTGACAATAGGCAATCAATAGGTAATACCATATTCTTTCGGTATCACCAGAAGAATAAATCTATTTATGTATCTACATGAGTTTAATGTTTTCTATCATCTGATTTTGTGAGAAAATGTACCTATTATAAACCATATGCATTTATACGAGAAACAAGTTTTAAATGCATATATTTTTTATAATATCGAGGTAATTAAGGTTATTTGTGTACATGATGGGATTAAATTTGTATTTTTATATTATATATAGATATTTCTGCTTACATTATTGAATTTTAACATTAATAATACCTAATAGTTAAATTACTTAATTATTCAGAAAAAAAACAGAAAATTGTAGTTCCATTTTTCCATAAAAGCACGTGGGTCACAAACCAAAGGCAGATCGATTAGTTAATTCAATTTCATCAGTTAATTCTTATTACGCTTTTATTAATTTTTTCAGGAATATTCAGCCCACGTTATAACACATTTTAACCATTCAAAACTATTCTACGGTTTATGCGTCACGGAAAGATGCAAATCTATATACAAGAATACAACATCGGACCTAAGAACGACCCTTGAGGCATGCCTCAATAAAACTATACGAGAAAACTACAGTTTAGGAACGAAAGTTATGGATAAGTTTTACTGTAACCGAGAGAATAATAAAATGAATATAGACACGGGAGATCTCGTCGTGGCTGGAGTGCTGTTGTTGTTGGTGGTGCTCAACATTGTCGGAAGCATATACGATTTCCATTTTACTTCAGGAAAGAGCGGGGAAGGTAAGACTTAGTACTATTTTTCTATCTACGTTTACACTGTACTCTGTGTACACGTAACATTTTATGGCAGGTATGGTATAAATAAGTTCTTTGTTAAAAATTTAATTTTTTATACAAGCGTTTTTGAGTGACTGTAGTTTATGTTGACTGTACTTGCATTGTCATCCAATATACTAATGTACACCAAATATCAAGTCAATCCGACCACTGGAAGTGGGTGAAATTCGACCTGCAAGATTCCACCCGAACATACATGCATACATACATTGCAAGATAAATAAAAGCTTGTAAAAAAGATATATTTAGAAAAGTTACGTTACAATTTTATCAATCCTTGATGCTTAAAGAATAACTTAAATGGAAGAGGTGTTTTTTCTTGTAAAATCTAAATTATGAAAGATTTTCATCATGAATAGACATTTAAAAATACTCATATGGAGCAAGGTGGATGACACCTCCATTTAAAAGGGAAGATCTTCCGCCAGGCTGGGTCATCGTGCCTGGGGACCGCGGTCCAACTGTACATGTCGGACACTTGTATATATGCAGATTTTCGAGAAAACTTCTTAAGCGCGATGCAGGATGTAGGATAATGTGGCGCCACGCCATCTATCTTTCAGTTTGTGAACTATCTCAGTGTTACTGATAGATGGCTGATAGATGTCGCTACACTCATACACCAATATTTTACGTAACCTCCAGGAATCAGGTTCCTGTTATGTTTCTCTATACGTCGCAACTGGCGGCGGTTGGTAGCACCGGTTCCTGATGGCCTTGACTCTCGACTCAAACGACTCAAAGGAATTAATGGTATCAGGTCAGTGTATCAGGAGTACTTTTATCTTCTAATAAAATAATATATCAGTTTATTCGCGCTTAGATTCTCGATCAAAATACTATCGTGCCTTACCTCAAAGTTGCTACCAAGTTGCTTTGATTGTGGTCACGTATGGACCAACATTATTAAACTTGAATTAAAGAGATATATTAGATACAGTTATGTTTATGTTATGGTTTTCAGATGTATTACGATTATTGGAGTAATAATGGTGCACTCTATGATGCCTGCTACACTTGCTATTGATAATACAAAGAAAATTGAAGAGGTAAATATAACTAGGACTAATAAAGCTCTAGGTGATATTGATAAATAAAAACCGCACTCTCGTATATCCTGAAACTATCTATTGCAGTTTGATTTTTATCTGAATAGATTTGTACTTGATCACAGTCCTAGTATTGCATGTTTCGATGTAGTATTTGTGAGCCAGTTTTTAATAGGCTTTGTGATATTACCGTCTTCGTCCACGTCATCACTTATTATGTTGAGATTGGGGTCAAACACAATTAAAAAAAGGATTCTTCTATCATTACAGATGTACCAAAACCTGCTGTATCACATACTGTGCAATGGAACCCTGGTCGTGCAGACGTTCTTCATAATATCTGGTTTCCTGATGGTGTTCAATTACATGATATTTATGGAGAAGCACCAGCCAACGTGGAAAATTATGCCCAAATGGATATTCATGCGGTGGCTTAGGTAAAATTTATTAGGACATTTACAACTTCTTTCAATTGATGAAACATTACATTAATCAAGAAAACGTAGGTATTTTGGTTCTGCCTAAGACTAGGATTTATCAGGAATTATTGAGAATCAAATAAATTTGATGCGTTTCAAGCCAGCACGTTTCAGGAGAGTGAACAAGCATGCATCCTGCCTGTTGATAAGCGGCTATCGTAGCCTATAGACATTTGTAAGACCAAGGGTTATGTAATAACTATTACCTAATCTATGCTAGGAGTATCACTCGCGTGTTCGTTAACTTGCAAAGATGAGTGAGGTGACTGAGGGGCATCACGGTGGGGAGCTCATTCCACATCCTGAGCATCCGCATTAGGAAGCCCCTTTGATTGAAGCCAACGGGTTAAATAAGACTTTATGTTGACGAACCCTACCAGCAGTAGAGGTCTGGACAGCTTGAAATGAAACTCGATTTGTGCGGTGAAATAATCTTGAAACTTGTAATGCAGTATTGTGTTAAATCGTCCCTCGACCCACACAATGTGTTATGTGCGGGTCGAGGGACGATTGAAGCATGTTGATGAGTAGTCGTGAACACTTTATGTTAGGACAATGTAACGTTATTCAAGTAACTATGCACTGCAGGCTTACTCCACCGTATGCTGTTGTGCTGGCAATAACTGCCACTTGGGCGAGATTTGCAGGATCTGGCCCGCTATGGCAGGTAATATATGATTTAATCTCTAATAACAATAATAAAGAAGAGTCTAAAGAAAGAAGTACCAATTTAATCAGCCTAAAGTAGAAAGATACCACAAAAGCCCGGTAGTTAATATTCTTCTTCTCAGTCGTACATTCCTGGTGGAGTGGTCGTGGTTATGGATCGTCTGATGAGTTTGTTGCGGCTTTTGCGAGACTTCTCCATCTTTCTCTATTCGCGGCACTGCGTGTACATTCACTGAAGGAACAACTTGTTGATGATTTTATGAGGTCTATCTTGTGGGTGATCGACCGCGGGAACGTTGACCTTCTACTCTTCCTTGTAACACTAATCGTTCCAATGAGCTTTCGTTGCGGATGATATGTCCAAACAACTTAAGATCAGAAAAAAGAAGAAGGTTGTAAATATAGCATACTTTTAATCCCGGGAAAACGAGTGGAACCACCGAGAAAGGCTACTAATATTATCAAAATGTATGACATTCCAGAAAGCTGTAGGAGTGGAAGTGGCCGACTGCCGCCGGGACTGGTGGCTGCAACTGATCTACCTGGGAAACTACGTCGATCAATCCGAGTGCATGGCTCAAACATGGTTGGTCATCTTTCAGTGTGTCAAGAGAATTTCTAAAAAGTGGTTCTAATAAAATTGTAGTAGAAAATTAAGCCTATTTGAAAATTATTACGTTGATTGGTGATAAGTAATGATACCAACGAAGGTGGTGACCACACAAACCCTTAAAGAGAACTGACATATGAAATCATATTGTCACGTATTAACGTTTTTAACTGGCAACCATAAAATAGTTGCTCGTCTAATTGTCGACAGTCATCTTTTCAAAAGAAGCTGCTCATAATATATCTTCTATCAGATTTATTTCCATGAGTACAGTATAACAAATTATCACAATAATCCTAAGTATGATTGATCATTATAATTCCAGGTACTTAGCAGCAGACATGCAACTATACGTAGTGGGCATCACTTTATGCGTGATGCTCCGGTCGAACACCTCGAGGAAGGTGGTGCTGCCAATATTCCTAGTCATAGGACTGCTGACGTCTGGTCTTCAAACCTACTTCCAGGATTTGCATGGTGTCATGATTGTTTCACCTGAGTGAGTATTTATAAATTCTTGAATATTCTCTGAACGATAAATCACTTGGCATCATACGACTTTATCTCGCCTTTGCCTATTCCAACTTCCAATTCAAATAAGAAAGCTTTAAGAGACCAAAGTGAAATTCAAAGTGATTTTGAAATCATGTCACTGGAAGTCAAAGTTATAAGAAAAAACAAGACACCAATATTGTCTTATGTCTCCGTTTTTACACTTGAAGATAATTCTTGGCAGAAAATGGAACATAGAAATATCTATATAGGGCTATCTATCCTTTTTTTAAAGTTGCAATGAAGTATACGGCCTGCCTGATAGCTAGCGGTAACCATAGCTTTTAGCCACTGGAATCCCACTGCCGTGGACCGACGACCTGCAGGGGTATTTTAAAACGCTCGGATTCGATATCGGAAACGGATTCAAAAATTTCCGAGGTGAATTTAAGTAATTGCTATTTTAATTTCCGATAACTTTTCGATGAATCGAATTGATATTTCTGTAAAGAAACATCAAAAATATTCGAATTCGGAAATTAAAATAGTAATTGCGGAAAATCGCCTCGGTCGTTTTTTGAATCCGTTTCCGATATCGAATCCGAGCGTTTTAAAATACCCCTGCTGGTCAGAGTCGCTGGGCACCACTGGATGCAAGCGGCCCAGAACCGTTCCAAGTGGAAATCAATGGGGGAGGCCTATGTTCAGCACAGTGGCGTAACTATACCGTGGTAAATTTGTTTGATGGGGCCCTATCAGTAAAAATCGTCACGTTGTACTCAGTTTAATTTTAATAAACTTCGAGATTTTCAGCGCACTCAATTTCACGTTGTATATGTCCCACTTATGGCCATAGGCCTCCTCTCTTAGGCGAGAGGGAATGGTCTGTAGTCCCCACGCTAGCCCAATGCGTATTGGAGACTTCACATCCATATCCATAGAACATAATATCTCAATGCATTCATCATCTATTTGCTAGCTTTTCGGTGAAGGAACAACATCGTGAGGTCTGTAACTCAGGTACAATGTAAAAAAATATTTTTGAGCTCGCGGCCTCTTGGGCCGGGGCCCTCTTGGGTCGGGGGCCCGTGGCATTTTGCCAGCCCTGCCACCCTATTGTTACGCCACTGTTTCAGCAGTGGACATTCATGGGCTGATATGATGATGATGATAGCTTTTAGCGCTTGCAACATCAGATATTACTCGTGCGTTGCCAATCCTCACTCTACATCAAAAGGGGTTGCTCTGAGTCGGTGCCGGCAGCGGAAGGGGTAGTAGATTCTCTTGGAGCTCGCCAGATCTTTGCTTTTATACGACTTAGTCGGGTAACAAGCGTACGGCCCGCCTGATGGTAAGCGGTTACCATAGCCATATGGACGTTTGCAACAACTCACGCGTTACCGACCCTTCCCTCACTCGCAAATGAGCTCTGGAGACCTTACTCACGCGCAGGAACATAACAAAATTATTTGTCTGCGGTATTCTGTAAGGTGGAGGTACTTCCCAGTAGAGCTGCTCTTTGAGCGAATAAACGCTACGCCTCTCTACCTTACCTACAGCAATTGCATATTACGAAGAAAACCGAGGTGTAACAAATGATTTGGTACAGGGGCCTACCACAAGCTCTTAAAACAAGCTAAGATAAGATAAGATAAATCTTCTTTATTTGTACACCACATAGTAAACAGACATAACAATACAAAACAACAAGAAGTGATACAAAACAGGCGGCCTTATCGCTTAAGCGATTTCTTCCAGACAACCTTTGGGTAACAGGATATATGACAATATGGCAGGTGTAACACATATAAATATAAATAAATATTAAAAACCCAATACATAAAAACGATACTAGATCCTAATACTTACATAACCAAAGTTATAAACTAATACATACTAATATATAATAAGATAAATAGTCATAACATGAAATAACAGCTCTAGGAAAAAGATAAAAAATAAGTAAATGAAAGAAATTAGGAAGTTCAAAGCGTGAGATATGAAGTAACAAGAGATTTAAAAGAGTCTAACGTCTGGGCCCGTCTTATAGTCTGAGGTAGAGCGTTCCAGAGACGTACAGCTTTGATAGTGAAAGATTCGGAATAAGTGTGACTGGGAGTTTGAAGGTTAAGTTCCATGGAACTACGAAGAAGATGATGTTGAGAGGTGTAGTACTCGAAGCGTTCCTTGAGATAGAGAGGTGCTTTACGATTGAATAAAACAGTGTATAAAAGTGATAATATGTATGTATAAAAACAAGGTTAAAATAATCTTATTTGTCTTTTGTGCCGTTTTGACGTCGGATGTCAAAGAAAGACAAAAGTCAAATAACGTTGTTTTAAGAGCTTGTGGTTCGCCCTCAGGACCATGCGCAGTATGTTCGTGTGGGACATGACGTTCAACAACGTGTACAAGCGCGGCCACACCAACCTGGCCGGCTACGCGCTGGGGCTCGCGCTCGGACACCTCCTGCACCACTGGCACAACAAACACCTCGACCTTCGCAAATATTACGTAAGTTTCATATCTGCTTTAGTTGCGCTATTCACTAATGAGAATAGTACATTTTTGATAAAGATCATTTATTTTCCAGAACGATGGTTAGTAAATTGATATTAAAAATAATAATATTTTAGGACCTACATGTTGCCGTGCAAATATTACATACAATTCAGAAAAAATAACATCCAAGATAATTCAAGAAAATAGTACATTATGATACATTATATGAATGTGTTATACCGCTTGTACAACAGACAGTGTTCAGAGATGATGCCCACGGCTACCTTCTACCATCGCAACTCTCGCCATCGACGGACAGTCCATCCTCACATATTGGAACCAGAAATGTTTTGTACTGTGCGGGCCCAAAGGAGCTTCCTGCCGCGGACGCTCAGACTGTGGAATGAGCTCCCCGCCGTGGTTTTCCCAATGGAGTACAGCATGGGGTTCTTCAAAAAGAGTGTGAAGAGATTTCTGCAGGGTCGGCTAGTAAGCGAGTAACACCCCTGGTGTTGCAAGCGTCCATAGGCTGCGGTAACCTCTTACCATCAGGCGGGCCGTATGCTTGTTTGCTACCTAAGTAGTATAAAAAAACATTATCTACAGATGTGACATATAAATCACTAAACTAAAAAAAACTGACTGCATAAAGCTCTTTGGTTCCATTACACGGTATTTTTCTGAGCAAGCGTATAAAAGCTTCAACTTACGAGACCAAACTCGTACTTAAAGGCCGTCAACTTTTTTTTCATGAGATTGTAATAATTAGAGTTTTATTTTCCAGAAATACCGTTACCTCTTCTGGTCATTATTGCCGTTGGCCTTTGGAATAGTGTTCCTGGGCAAGATATTCTACGCGGATGCTCCTCCGATGTCCATATACTTCAGGTCCGTGTACGCAGCCCTGGTCAAGCCAGCGTTTGGGATGCTGATCGTCATCTTGATAACGGCAATGTACTTCAAATATGAAAGTAAGCTAACATCATCTGCCTGCCCTATTATTTTGGGGTCGGTCCAATATTTACACTATGGAGGTGCAAGGTGGATGACACCTCCATATAAAAGGGAAGATCTTCCGCCAGCCTGGGGCATCGCGCCGCAGGGACCGCGGTCCAACTGTACATGTCGGACAGTTGTATATATGTATATATATATGCAGATTCTCGAGAAAACTTCCTAAGTGCGATGCAGGATGTAGTGGCTTTGTAGGCGCGATGCAGGATAATGCGGCACCACGCCATCTATCTTTCCTTGTGTGAACCATCTCAGTATTACTGATAGATGTCGCTACAACACTTCTATTCGTCATATATTTCTTTTCTCGTCTGTATCTATGCTTAGGTATATCTTTTTTATTGTTAATAATTTGGAAAAAAAGCCAAACATATACATAGACAGATTGTCCAAAAAAATAGTTTAAAAATGTAACCTTGCTGAGTTTCTTGCCGGATTCTTCTCAGTTGAAGGCCGATTTAGGCCTAAGAAGGGCACCTTCTTAAGTGCCCTTCTGGGGCCTAAATTGAATAAATGGCTTTGACTTTGACTTTGACTTTATCTGAATTCATTCCTTTCTTACTCATATCATCTTTCAAATAATCTCTTTTTGGGTCTAACTCTTCCCATATGTCCATACCACCATAAGCGGTACCTGCTACTTTGTAGGACACATAATGTGATGAAAAAACCTGTTACACGTTAGTGGGATTTACTTGATCATTGAGAGTAACTTGAACAATCAGGCGGGCCGTACTAGCTTGGTAGTCTAAATAAATGTTGTCTAACAATGATGCTGACTTTTCCAGATGTGGCGCGAGGTATCCTCGAGTGGAACTGTTGGCTGCCCGTCAGTCGGGTGTCGTACAGCGCGTTCCTACTTCACATATTATTCGTCAGGACGTTTTCGGGAAGTCAGAGGACACTATTCCATTTTCAAGAAGTTAATATGGTGAGTGTTTGACAACGAATTTTTTTTTACATGATTTAGCATTTGAAGAGCGCAGAAATTGGAATGTATACAAGCTGTGCCCAGCGGTTTGCGATTCATTAAAAAATCCATGGACGAAAAACATTAAGTTTATCTAAAATTTATAATTTTCCGGAAAAATTATCCATTTTAATGATTCGTTTATGGTTTTTTCTTAAAAACAAATTCCAATTCAGTCTAGCCTAAGACCCTGTCCAGAAAGGGCGAAATGCCGTAATTCTCTCTCACGAATTAATTACGCGCTTACGGTATTAGGTACTAGATACCAATACATTGCGTCCACAAGCATCGAAAGAAATCGGCCCTTCTGGACAGGCACTAAGGGTCAATTCAAGCTAGCGCAGAGACGAAGCGAAGCGCAGCGAAGCGCAGCGAAGCGCAGCGAAGCGCAGCGAAGCGCAGCGAAGCGCAGCGAAAATCTAAAAGTAAATGTAGCAAATTCACCCAAATCGAGTCCAGCCGTTCTCAAATGATGTGCTTACTAACTCCCGCCATTTTTTTATTTACATAGAAGATATATACTCCTGGATAGGTTTGTATTTATTTTCATGCTCAGTACAAGTTTTTTAAATAACATAAATAACTTAATCTATCTAATAATGAACTAATAACTAAAACTAAAAACTAAGAAAGGTAAAAAAAAACAAGAAAAAACAGAAAAAACTTATAAATAGCCTAACCTATCCAAGTCGATAGATATATTAATATTAGGTAAGATAGAAACAACAGACATTTTCATAGTTATTTTCTTCTTCAAACAGGTTGAAATATTCCTAGGAACGCTGGTAGTGACATTCTCGACAGCCTACATATTCTACTTGACCGTCGAATCACCGATCGCAGAGGTGATAAAACTCCTCATGGGATCGGAGAAGAAAGAAGTATCGAACAGCGCCTCGGAGCAAGCTAATTCCAAAACTGAGATCAAAATTGAGAATAATGGTGTTAAAACTGTGTTGTAAATAAATAGATGAACGAAACAAATTGTTGCGCCTAATTGAATATGTTGATATTTTCCATTCTAGAAAATAATCCCGTTTAAAGCAATATTCACGTTCAAGTCAATGATTCATTAGAATTTTAAGGATCGCATGATCAAAAGAAAATGGAAAGGATCACGCTCCTTAGATAGTAGAAGAAAAATAAAAATTGGAAAGGATCAATGCCAATGCCTCTGAGCGTCAATGAGCCAATGGCGGAACAATACAACTACCCGCGCAAGTGCAAGAAATAGTTATAGCGGGCGGGTGCCACTAAAACTATTTTTTCTAATTCAGACGGCACTGGTGAAGTAATCCATGTTTTTCCACAAGCAAACGGCCCTACTATGCAGTTACAGTTGCATATAGACGCATACAATACCAGAGTGGTATCACTCGCCTATAAAGTGAGAATCATTCTTTTTAACTTCTGTCGTTTAGAATCCCACTTTCCTCTTTTTAGGACTCCATTTGCCGAATGAATAATAAACCAAAGTAAATTAACGAAACTTAATATATTTCAATATAATGCTTAAAATAACATCACAATAAATCGTTACAAAATTAATTTGTAAAAATATAATTTTCAGACTTAGACATACAAAACCCTGCATTCTTTTCTTAAATCTAGATTAAACTAAACTTCGTTTCGCCTCCTTATGTTGGCAACTAGATCACACTGCTTGACTGGGGCCTGGGGAGAGGCCGGGGGCCTATCAGAGGCCTCTCGCTCTGTGAGGGCCTTCCACAGCTGTATGGAGGGGAGCTCTACTAGGAGACACAGTGGTACGGCCGCTATGTAGGTCAACACTGATGATGTGATTAAAAGACAAATCTGTAGGAAAGAACGAGAAAGATTTAGTAAGCTGTGAAGTTTTGGAGAAGAATTTAGCATTTTAAACTATCTACTAAAATTTTGATGAAATTGAGTACCTATTGCACACATCACGCCTTTGTCCACCATCTATTGTGAATTTTAGAGAGCTATACACGTAGTTTCTATCTAATAAGTATTCTTTGGTAATACATATTCAATCAAAATTTAAATAAATGTAATGTTTTGAAGCCGGTCAAATAATTCTTTATATCCTGCGGGAATCATATGGTCCAAACAGTTGAATGAAAGTGGAGGCCTAAGTATAATCTGACCGATAGCGCAGGGAGGAGGAAGTGCACTCTCACATCTCACCTCCCAGGCATAGAATACAGTTCGTATTATGTACAATATAGTTGGCTTGGTTACGAGACACGATGACTAAGAAAGATTTTCCCTTTTAAATGGAGGAGTCATCCAATCTTGTTCCTCAATACATATCTCAGGAGGTAAGTGTTAAACTTACTAAAGACAATATAGAGGCATGCCCCATCTGCGTGTTGGATGCTAGAGTGAGACGCAGCACGATGAAGTGTATGAGGAACACGCAGTAGGACAGCCTGCCCAGCACGTGGAAGCCGCGCCACTCCAGCAAGTCCCGGAACGCAGCTGTTGGAACAAATTAACTTGTATGATACAGATCATAGTCTTTTGATCTCTTTTATAGAACACCTCACAGAGCTGCCGGAAAAATGCTTTGCGATAGATGGAGATTGAAAGATTGAGTGTAGAATCCAGTTCGGTGGGTGCTGTGATTTCTTCCATATCTTCATTATAGGATTTGACCCCACTATGTAAAAATTATATAATCATCATTGGTGTAAGGGATTCATTGCTAATCTTGACATCACCAGACCTTACAGTACCATGACTTACAGACATGACAGTACCATGTACCACCTACAAATCGAAAAACATCTACAGTGTTCCCGAAGCTGCATCTAAAAGCTACATGCGCATTTGACCACATAATCTCATCCCACAGTAAAATCTAACAATTCTGAAAATAACATAGTAGTTGTAATACTCACATTTACACCTGCTAAAGCTGCCCAAGAGGAAGATATTGAAGCAGATAGCGACGAGGGTGCGATCTAAGGCGGCGTAGAGCGCGGCGGCCCAGCGCGGCGGCGCCGCGTCCTGCAGGAACACCGCGCCCGCCAACACCACGCCGCTGCCCAGCGTCAGCGACAGGTGGTACACCACGTTGAACCACTGACCGTCACCACAAACAATGGCAGTTACACATCAAAATCAAAAAGTCAGTTTAGACCCTGAATCAAGAAGTATAAAGCCCGCGGAGAGCGCGTGCGGAGATACCGCACTCGCCAAACATATGATTTCTAACGCATATGTTAATTTTCGTTAATTCTATTGATAACAGACGGAGATTTATTACAAAAAACAATGAAATTCCAAAAAAGAATATAGAAGAAACGTACTCAAATGTTTATTAATTTTTAAATCCAGTAAATATTTATAAAATTGAACCCATAATCTCAGCATCGCGGACCAGGGGCCCAATTCTCACCCAATCGAAACTGATCGCTCGATCGAAAAAAGCACGAATTCTAACATTTACGAACGTTACGTTATTCTGGCAATTTCAAGGCCGGCATATTTAGAAGGGAAACCAGTCAGCTAGAGCGTTGATTGGTCGGGACCGTTCGAATTGACTCCGCCCCTCGAAATTTTACAGTCGAATAGGACTCGAACCGTAAGTTCGATTCGAAGACTAGTTCGATGGAAGTGAGAATTGGGCCCCTGTCCTCTTTTACGTTTGCTGTTATTTCTAATACAAATAATAATCAAAACCGATTACAAAACTCAAACAAATTATAAATGACCACCAGTCTCCTTTGTGCCTGCCAATCAAATCGGTTCCCCATAGCAATCGGTGAGTTATGTTTGAAACAAAATCGTGTCGACGCGCACTCCACGGGCTTTATACTTCTTGACCTGAATGCACTTATAAACAATGCAGTCAGTGGCGTGCATCGGTTTTTGGATTAGTACAAGAAATCATGTCCATACACGCCTGTTTTTTTTTTAAGTCAGCGTATCCCGTATCATTCCACGTACATTTCGTATAGAAAACAAAATACAAGGATAACACGATAATTAATTAGAATAGCAGCACCCAGTTAGCGAGAATTTACATAATATTTTGAGTTAAAACGTCTATTCAAAGAAAGTTTTGGGGTTGGTCTATACATTACAGTTGACTCTCATCACCGGTACGCGACTTGCATAGAGTACTAGAGTGGATGCTTTGGCGGCAACACTTGCCGCAGATGGTCTCTGTCGCCTTGTAAAAGGTCCTAGGAATTGTTTGCCGTTTTTATGATCAGACGGTGATGAAATCTCAGTAATCGAAGAGGATGTGACCATATCGGATATGTACGTTCAAAAGAATCATTGATGATTTGTATAAATAGGGCAGGAGGCTGAGAAGCTTGTAGATACTCTAGTCGGTAATATAAGGCACCGTCCAGCTCATGAGGAATAAGGATAACTCTCCCCGATGTTGCTAAAGGCGTCACTCAGTGGACAAGACAGTTTTTCTCGGGGCGACACAGTCATGTTATATTAGACGGTTAACTTCTCTAAACTTCTCTCTTCTTAGTTCATTGAATAGTTATAGAAAGAGACAGATATAGAACAAATTATTCTAATATTATTCTAATATTCAACCAAAACCGTTAGCTACGTCCGCAACTATCAACCCTGCTCGAAATGATAGGTGCTTACCTTAACTACACTACTACTTAGCTGATACCTGCTGTTTCCAGTTCACTCGTGACCACGATCAATGCAACTTGATCGAAACTGTTAGTCAAAATTAAATTTTGATAATAATCTGTGCGCGAATAGACCCGATACATTAATATTACAATGAATTTAGTTCGCGAAAGCTTAAAAGTGCTTACCTTAACTTGACTAAGTTTTGCGACACCCTTAACCTGATTGTGATACAAGATGAATGCGGTGGATATTCCCCCGATATATCCTGGCAGGTTCATCCAAGCTGGCAGGTACAACATCGTTAAGATCTTTGAACCGGCGAACATTGTTCTGAGGATCCTGGAAAATCAAAGTGGAAAGTAGTTTGGGATGATTTGGGGAATCATGAAGTATTGGAATAAAATGAGAGTGTTATAGTTCTGAATCGAAGCTTAACAAGGCCTCCGGAACCTGGCTAGTGGGGAGCTTTCTCCGCCAACGCATTAGTTCAGCCATCCATAGAGGAAACGGTAAAAGGTATGCTGCTTATGAATGCGTATCGACAGGACTACAATACTAGTAAAAGGATGCACACTTGCAGTGTCGGTGATTAGGAAAAAGAGTGGGGCGCGTTTTCGTGGATGGCAAGTTCTATACGTAAAGTAAGTATGTAAAGAACTCCCCCAATTTATTGTCTCTCGCGTTGTGCGTGTGGTAATACGGGTAATTCCTGGGTAAACAAATAATTATTCTAATTAGTCCGTCAGTTAGATTATCAAAAAATATTTGATACGTATTTTTTTTCAACACCAAATAAAAATTTACAACGAAATCGCGTCAAATTTTAGGAGCTCCGGGCTCGTGACGTTACTTTAGTTAGATTAAAGACTGTACCATAACGTGATGGCACGCGGAACTTCACGATATCTTCGTTGTTTTTCGTTTTAACACGAAAGAAAAAATACGTGTCTAAAATTTTTTGATAAATGACGGAGTAGTAAATAAAAATTTTCAGTTATCTAGCATAAGTTTTGAGCCAGATACTTATAAGAATAAGAATACGAATAATGTATTTAGACACACGAAATATAAGAAATGGGTATAACAAAGTAAATATTTAAATTAAGGTGTGTTGTAAAAAGGTAATCGCTCAGCATGAAGTTGCGACGACAAGCGCCACAACGCTGGTTTTCAGCGAAACCTTCCAACGATCGACTACAAACAGTACAGACAGACAGTATAGACAGTACAGATAAAAAGAAAAGTAATAAATAAATTATATGGACTTATGGGAAGTATCAAGTGGTAGTTACTCTGGTGACTGAGCAGTGACGATGGGCATGAGCCTCCAGCAGTAGACCAGGAGTCCCGCAGCAGCTGCTGACGTCACCACCAGCGCGCTCAGCACCGGCACCGCACATCCACGGAAACGCACCAGCAACAGCATCAGCAGCACTCCTAGGATGTGGAGTTGCATGTCTGCTGCTAAGTACCTGACATGTTCAATAATAGTATAAGGAATGAGTTGGCTGGGTCATGTGACGGGTCGTCCTCTTTCCTCCAATGGCGAAGAGGGCGGTGGCTGCCACATGCGTCATCCTTGTGGACAAGTGCTGTTTGCGGGGGCTGGTATTTATTTATTAAATATCGATTCAATTGTTGTCAGTGCGATTATAATGTGAATGAATCTAAGCTTATTTTGAAAACAGTACCTAATTGCTGAGTTTGTTGGCGGCTTTTCTCAGCAAATACAACCTTCCGAACCGGTATTAGAGTATTGGAGTCAGACTATTCATAAGTGCCTGCGAAGGTCTATTTGAAAAACGATTTTAAATTTGAATTTGAGTCGCAATTCCAAGATAAAGATTCTTCTATGTCCAACTCTGGATTTCAATCTACCTTCCGCCTATATTTTGCTGGTAGTTCACTAAAAGTGTAGTTTTGTCACTCGCCTCAATTTCACTTATCTTTGTCGCTAAATGCTTAAACTGAAAGTGGACTAGGAAGAACTTGACACATATCAACAAACAGGACCACAGTCCTGTTTTTCCTGTTGAAGTTGAGGTAGTTTCAGTATGGATTTCACATTTTTCGATATAACTTGTGAAGTTGGACCTACCTAGATGGTATGATAGATAGATAATATTTTATTGTCACACCACATGATTGAAAAAATACAAAATACAAAAGAAAAAGAAAGTGCTACAATGGGCGGCCTTATCACTAAAAGTGATCTCTACCAGGCAACCTTTGGATGGAGAGGAGTATGGTGGTGACTCACCAAGTATGTCCCATGCAGAACTTGCCGGTGGGCAGGTGGTTGTGTACGTAGAGCAGGTGGTACCACCAGCGCTCGGCGCAGTCATCCGCCTCGCGGCCCACCAGCCACGCCCACTGCGGCCCGCTGCCCAGCAGTGGGAACCACGCTATCGTGAACCACAGGGCGAACACCGCCACTGGAGTTAGCCTGGGAGTAACACATCTCAACGTAACAGGTAGACACTAAAATAAACCAAACACCTGGGCCGCGCGGGAGAGTCCTTTTTTCGTCTGTATCTAGGCCTGCTATATGTTTTCTTTTTTATTGTTAATTATTTGGAAAAAAAAGCCAAATGTCCAAAAATATTTAAAAAATGTAACCTTGCTGAGTTTCGTGCCGGATTCTTCTCAGTTGAAGACCGATTTCCGAACCGATGGTAACTTCAATAAATGTGACCTTCATAAGTGCCCTTCTGGGGCCTAAGTGAAATAAATGGCTTTGACTTTGAATAATTTATCAGATTTTTATTCATAAGTACGGAATTGAAATATTAAAAGTTGTTGTTTATGATGTACTAACTTGTGTGTACTAACAGTGCTGCAAGGTTTTTTACCAATAACCCTGTAAAATATGGAGGAATATGGACTACAAAATTTCGGGCTAGTCCTTTTAATGTACTTAGAACTCAGGAAAAAATTACCAAAGAAACCTACACAGTTAATCTTCAGAGTCAAAGTAGCAGAGTGAATACACATTCCCTAGGTCTCACAAAAACTCCTTTTAAATGACCACACGTAAGTCCATTAATAAAAAAAATACCTTACCTGATCCACCGATTGATGATAGACATGATACACTTCCAGAAGGTGATCGGGTTGTTGGCCGGGGACAGCAGCACGGCGTAAGCCGTCAGGAACCCGGAGAGGGAGAAGAACGCCTGCAGCCACACCGGGGAGTTGAGGACCGCTTGCCAACCGAATTGATCGTACATCTAGTACAAATAGTTTAGTATTAGAACTTTAGTGTGGCTTTCATAAAAAAAGTAGACAAACTTTAGTTCAATAAATAAATATCCTGTGACATTCCTCATACGGCTATCTGATCCCAAACTTAGCAGAGCTTGTACTATGGAAACCAGATAACTGATATACCTATTCATCATCATCATCAGCCTATAATGTCCCACTGCTGAGCACAGGCCTTCTTTCACAAATGAGGGTGAAAGTGAATGGGAAATACTCCACCACGCGTGCCCACTACGTATCGGTGGAGGTAAGCTAGTGGTCAACCTACTGTTGGAATTTTTCAAGCCGCCTAGGAGGCATCCAACTAGCTTAACGACTATCACAATTAAGTGATAACCGGGACCAACGGCTTTACGTGCCTTCCGAAGCACGGAAACGCTCGATTTGAAATATCACTAGGCGGTCACCCATCCAGGTACCGACCTCGACGGTGGTAGCTTAACTTTGCAAATACTTTGTAAATACATACTTAATATACAGACATAGGACATACAGACATGTTCATGCACAAATACATGTCCTAGGTGGGAATCGAACCCCGGATCTGCAGCGTGAAGGTCTATCATCTAGCTTGACTCTAGAGTACCAAGGTAAAATAGGTATATAGGTACTAAAAGTGCACATAAATTTCCAGAAGTATCTCATAGACATTGAAACGCTATAAGGCAATAGTATACATGCACTCCTTATAGAATAACAAACACGCGGCATTGAAACAATGAATCAACTAGGTAAATTAATAGATTAAAATACCAACAGCGTAAGTAGTAAACCAACCGTTGGAAACCAGCCAGGAATAATTTCTTTAACTTTACTGATGTTGGGAGCAAAAAGGCACACGACCAACCTGATGGTAACCGTAGCCTAAAGGCGCTTGGAACTTTAGGGGTTGATAACACAGCAAAAAGCTCTTCACACCCAAAAGAGGCTTAAAGAGGCGATAGAATAGAACCGGCAGATGAAGGGGCAAAGCAAGGACTTAGAATATACAGGTCGTTGTTTTGGTCAGCGACGAGCGACTCAGGGTCGATAATACAAATGATACTGGTGCTAAAAAAATATAAAAAAAATACTTTATTTTTTTTTAATAATAAAAATAAAAAAAATATAATTTTGAAAATCATGTAATAAGCTAAAGTGTAGACATAATACTCAACGGGAGTACGAGGGAGTAAAGGGGTGGGCCGATGGCGGCTTGCGCCTAGCTCTAGACTGTGCACGTGCCTAGTAACCATACTTTGCGGTAATTTTATTTCAAATTGAATAAGGTATTTCTCAACATATTTACAGTATTTAATGGAATTAAGTCCATTTTTGGGGAATATATATTTTGTACTACCGCTCCTGGGTCGCTTGTCGCCGACCAAAACAACACCCTGTATAAAAGACATTAAGAGCCCAGACATACAGACAATACCACCGGAGGCCCAAGTCTGCTATTACAATTGTGTTCCAATGAACTATCAGTGGTGGAAAATTCGGCAGATTTGGTAGTCTACTAATCACCGACGTCTATAGACGTTTGCAAAACCGGAGGGATTGCTGACGTGTTACAGTAGTACCCAACTGATATGGCTTACCGATGTACCTGCGCAGAAGATACATTTTCAAAGCGCGGGAAACGCTATTGGTCGGCAGCTGCCGCCATGTTAGCGCGCGCCGTGCAGAGGGGCGTGACTTGCGTGTGAGACGGAACTAACAGCTGCACTGTATTATGAATCTTATAGTAGTGATCTAAGGTTGATTGTAAGTTTTAAGCATTCTTTCGTTAATCTTCGGGACCATACTTTCTTTTCTGTGCAAACGAAGATTCACGACGCGCCTTATCAGTTGGGTACTACTGTACCGACTTTCAAGAGCTCGTTCGCGGAACACCTAGAAAGGACTCAATAACAAATGTAAATGGTTATCAAAATAATGCAAAAACTATAGTTTACCTTCTCGACATATTGAGGATTATCGATGTAGGAGTAGATGTAAACAAGCATCACATGAGAGAATATTACGCACTGCATCCCCACCACTCTGAAATAAACAATTTAACATATAAATAAATGATACTGTGGGAGACAGTCTTCTCAATCTCCTTCGCGAACTGTAATCTGTTTCCCGCCCCCCACAGATAGTGTTCGTTCTTGCTAAGGTGGTCAATTGTTTCAGGGAGACAAATAATAACAGCAATTTCTGGTAATACGCTCAGCTAGCTTCAATTTTCGTATCTTTCTTGTCGTGTTTTCAAATGGAACAATTTCACCGCCTAATTGCTCTATTTATATGCTCAAATCTAGTCTTTGTCTAAGCGACGTGCATAGCGAATGAAAACTACGCCGTCGACCAATCAGAGCCTTAGAGAGAGATGGCACTATTCTTAGACTTCTCTTTCTATGAGAAGCTATTGCCTACTTTATTTTGGTGAAATTGCTATTTGAACCTATCTATTTTCCTATCTAATGAGATACCACCGAGTTATATCATTTATTCATAAGTAAAATATTACAAGTCCCTTATCAACTATTTCTTATCAGCTATTCTAAGAACAAAATAAATAATAAAATTTAATAAAACAACTTACAAATCTAAACTAAATTAAGTATTTACATATCAAATGAATGTGTCGTGAACAGATACTATTTAATAATATATATTATTTAGCTTTCCGTTTGCGATGCTCTTTTTTTTGTATTTCTGAAATTCAATTCTTAGTACACTCAAAGTTATACTCAAAATTGTATAGCTCTATGAACTAGTAGTTAAGGCGGTTAACACACTGCCACACACCACGCAGCGTAGCACGTGAATGCGTGTTTTAATGTTCCTTGTAAGTATCTCCGTTTGTATAGAAAAGACGCACAGTCCAACACACAGAAAATGCATCCAAGCGCGTTCATACAGATCAGGCGCCTATATGCGTCTCGCAATATGTCTTGTATACGCATGGTATGGCACACCGAGTCGAGTGCCGTGCATGATTTTGGATGGAAAAAGTCAGAGCCGCCGTGAATCCACAAAC